>CAUYRT010051799.1:0-56748 GCA_963574885.1 Lepilemur ruficaudatus | reverse complement strand
GCAACACAAGGTGTAGGTATTAGATCCATTTTATAAATGAGGCAATTCTTATTCCTTCAAGCCTGTTATTTTCATAAACTGGCAAGATGGATGAGAACTAAAAAAAGAATGATGAGCTGTTAGTTCTGTCATGCCTTAAAGAATGTTCCCTGAGAGACAGGTAGCTGTGACAGTAGAGCTCAGCTTTGGCACCCCACCAGAAAGGGAAGTGAGATGGAATTCCCAGGTAGAGTCCCAATGCTGGCCAAGAAACTTGGCATATTGTGTTATCTTCACTTATACGGAGTACAGTGTTAGTTAAAACAACCATGAGGTGTCATTTTTCACCTACCCGATTGGCAAAGATTAAAGAATTTAGGATTTTAGGGAGGTGGGAGGGGAATAGAGCTAAGGACACAGTGTCGGTGAGAATGTAAGTGGGTGCCACTTGTTTGGAGGGGGATACAGCACAACCTGTCACAATTTGCATATGCAGGGTGATATATATAATATGATGTCACTTGTTTAATAATGTCTGCACATCCACATAAATGCATAGGAAAAGACCAGAAGCAAATGCACCAAGCCACTGTGAATAACCATTGCTTATTGAGAGAGGTACAGGGAAACGGGGCCACCAGGGCTGGGGTAGGGAAGAAAGTGCTGGAGGTGGGGACTATTTTGACTTCCACTCTATATCCTAAGATTGCCTTGCTTTTTTATCTTTAGGAGGCCAATGTTTTATCCATTAGGCAATCTAGGCTTCTATGTTTTACCTTGATAATTTAAAACTTCTTATTTAAAATCTTTTAACATTTACGAAGCATTATTTGAAAAGTAGTTTAATTGTTTTTCAGAAGTCCAGAAATGTTTTTCGAAAGTAGCTTGTAGGGGCATAGATAAACGGGAAGGAGTAAGTCTGCCTGGGAGCAGAAACAAAAAGGAGAGAAATGAGATGATGGTGGCGGGGAGTATTTTTCTCCTTTGGAATATTTTCTTTAAAATTATGAAAGCAAATTAGCAGAAAAAATTAGATCATAGAGAAAAGAAAATTATCTGTCATTAGAAACACCTCCAGAACTTCTAGCCCAACAAGTCTTAGTATTTTAGAGCTTTTCTTTTAAGTACATTAATATGTATATGCACATACATTACCTACACACGCACACACATTTTAGACGGGCGTAATCATCAGGCATGTTAAACGGACACTTTACATTCGGACACAGGGATCCTTTCTGTTTCTATGTGGTCTTCATAACTATCATTTTCACAGCTGAACCATATTCCACAGAGTACGCTATATCGAACTATATTGACCATATCCTATTGTTGGATATTTACTTTTCACTATTATAACTAATCCTTAGAGACATACCTCTCCATGAAAATTGCTTTTTTTCCCCATGCATTAGATAGCTCTCTTGGAATAAATAATTATTTAATTAAAAAGCATGAGAGATTTTTTGGCTTTTGAAATACAATTGACTTTGGGAGAAGCTGTATCCGTTTCCAGTGCCAACAGCAAAATGAGAGTGCCGGTTTCACCACACCCTAGCCAGCACTGGGTGTTACAGAGACTAAAGCATCTTTTATTCCTTTCATAGGCAAAAGTGGAAATTAATACTTTTAACTTACATTTTTCATTACTAGTAATATTGTACATTCTTTCTAAGCTTGTTTCCAGTTTTATGTTCCTGTTTGTGAATTCATTTTTATGACTTATAATATGGATTTATTTCAATTCAAAGCCCACAAAGAAAGCTGCAATTTGAGAAACTAGCAGTGAATCTGCTTTTTTATTCACTGAAATTACTGTGTGAATTTACAGATTCAAATATGCTACAAAAGACCTATTCACTATTATGGCGGAAATTTGAAAAACTCACAAAACACAATCACACACTCCCCCTAGCCTTTTCAAATGGCAGCTCTTCTAAGAGAGAGAGGGTCTCTCAATGGAGTGGATCCATGCTAATGTTGCCAGTAATGACACAGCTTTTAGGCAATTTCTAAAAATTCTATGTACTAAGAAAACACACATTTTTCTTATTTGGCAGAAAGTTTTCTTATTTGGTAGAAATTTGAAACAGGAAGAGGTTAGGGTCGTAGACTGAGCCGTACCTTCTCTCCAGTGAGAACAGTGACTTGGAAGCCCACCCTTGTGTATGCCTGTGATAGGATTGCGTGTCTCACACTTGCTTCTGCACCCTAAGGGTGTGATAATAGCCCCTTGTTGCTTCCTCTCCTAGAAGCTGAGTGATAATAAAAGGCAGGAAGGGAGTTAATCAATAAACATTGCCAAATGACATTCTCAACACATTTTCAATTTTCATTCCAATTGATATATCTCAGTGATCCCCAACAAGAGGTGATTTGCCCCCTAAGGGACATTTGGGAATATCTGGAGACATTTTTAATAGTCATGACTGGGACAAGGGCTGTGAAAAACAGAGACTAGAAATATGCTAAACATCCTACAGGAAACAGAGCAGTGCCCCACAAGGAAGCATTATCTGGTCCAAAATGTCAGTAGTACTAGGTCTGAGAAACTCTTTCATATCTGTCTAACATTCCCAGTTTTAGTGGCCACATTTATAAAATACTACTTTATCTTAAACCTCTGATTTGTGACATAAATCAACCGTGAATCTGCGTGTGTAGGTGTGTAAGTTTTTAACATAACTGGGGCAGCATTTAGCGTTACTTATTTTTACCGCAAAGCTCCAACCTGAAGCAGCAACACATCTTTGATGTGGTGATTGTGTTTTCAGTGATTGACTTGGTAAATGAAACTGCTCATTCCTAAATTAGATGTGAAAAGCTCATTGCCTGGTTTTGAATAAACATCGAATGTTAGACATCAACTGTGTCCGTATCTGTTCCTTCAAAGACAGATGTTAACCGGTATTGCTGAACAGTTCCAACAAACGTCTGGGGTTCTCAGGACACAACCCTTTCTTCTCAGAAAGTATCCTGTGTGTTTCCTCCCCTAACTATGCCCTTATTTATGAATCCAGTGGAGGCGACTGGATGCATGTGTCCCTACTGTGTCCAAGAAGGGTTTTGCCACCTCCCTAGGATTCCTTCATTGTTTGGCTCCTATGAAATGAAAAATGTACTTCTCTTGAGCTCTATCACACTTTTAAAATGACCGAATCAAAGGCGCCTGCTCAGAGACCCACTAGGTAAGACACGGAGGTGACATCTGTGATTGCCACTCGCTGCCCTGTGGTCAGCAAGTTGTTCCTGGCAGCCAGCTCCCGCCCTGCAGCTCATCACTCCTTCACCGTTCTCCCCTCTGCCTGGAAAACCATTCTCTTTAGACTCGGTGAAGATTGTTTCCTTTCTCCCCACACAGTTAAGAAAAGTCCTTCCACAATGCACTCATTTCCTTTCCAGGAAGCATAAATCAACACATTGTCCTCTTCCTATGAATGATTCCAAGAAACCATCTGCTCGGAGCGTCTCTCCAACTTCACAGGCTGCACAGAGCAGTCCCGACTCACCTTCCGAGGCGACGGCGAGCGGGATCCAGAGGCGGGCAGGGCCACCTCCGTGCGGCTCCTCTTCCTCGTGGCTCCCCTTCCTGTCGCAGCTTGCTGTCTCTCTTTCTCGCTTTGGAGTTCTCTCCCGCAGCACCACAGCACCTCGCGGCTTTTCCTCTCAGGGGCGGATTATCTGCACTGCCCACTCCCCCGAGTGGGGACAGCGCCCCCGCGCCAGCGCTCGCACCCCGGAGCGGTCCCCAGGCCGCGAGGGGGCAGCACAGCAGCCGGGGAGGGGGCTCCGGCTTTGGTGGCCGTGTGCGCCCGGGGCGCTCGAGCAAGAGTGGGCTGCACAGGGCTTGCTTAGGAAAGAGGGTGGAGGTGCGCCATCCGCGCGCGCTGGGGACGTGACAGGTGCCTTATGTGCTTGAGGACTGCCCCGTGGAGGAGGAGTAAACGGACACTCCCCCCCCCCCCGCATTCCACATGCCACATGGGAGACAGAGTGAAGTTACAAGGACGCAGAACGGTGCTCCATGGAACAAACTTTCTAACAGCTGCCGTCTTAGACAGGAAACAGGCTATCTGTGGGGCTGTGTCGCCCTTGTAAGGAAGCAGCAAGTAGCAGAAGTTCTCCACTGTCGATTTATAAGAAGTGCGAGACACTATTAAAATGCAGATTCCCCACCTCCCAAAGATGGTGAACCGTAGGTCTGGGCTTGGGTCCAGGAATCTGCGTTTTAGACTCTGGTAAGTCTCTGGTGGGTACTCCATGGACCAGACTTTGAGGAATAGTAGCATCATGTCACATTAAAGGCATCCTCCTACCCTGGCATTCTATGGTTTTTGTCATTGTCTTAGTGGAAAAGGCAGGTGTATAGGGACGGGACTGGGTGAGACGATTAACAGACAACGTAAGGGGCTGCTCGGATTCAAGGCCACCCCGGCACTTGCACAGCCTGGGCGTGGAGCCTCCTTAAATCCTGAGCCCTAGGCCACTCTCCCAGCCCTGAATCGAATCCGCACTGACCACACTACTCCACGTGGTGGGTGGGGCAGAGGAGCAGGAAGGGAGGGGCCCTGTTGGAGCAAAGGATGTAGTCACGTAAGGACGCTTTTTCATGGACCGACCACATATACTACAGTGATCCCATAAGATTATAATGAAGTGGAAAATTTCCTACTGCCTAACGATGTCATAGTGCAACACATTCCTCACGGCGGTCATGCCGGCGTAAACTAGCCCGCTGCACTGCCAGTCATATAAAAGCCTAGCGCATGCCAGTATGTACAGTACATCATACTTGGTAACGATAATAAAAGACTATTGCTGCTGGGCTATGTATTTACTACTATACCATACTTTGTGTCATTATTTTAGAGTGCACTCTTTCTATTTTATATATTTTTTAAAACGTTAACTGTAAAACAGCCTCAGGCAGGTCCCTCAGGAGGTATTTCAAAAGAAGGCATCGTTATCATAGGAGACGACAGCTCCATGCTTGTTTTTGACCCTCAAGACCTTCCAATGGGACAAGATGTGGAGGTGGAGGACAGAGACATTGACGATCGTGACCCTGTGTAGGCATAGACTAAGGTGTGTGTTTGCTTCTTAGTCTTTAACAAAAAAAGTTTTAAAAGTAAAAGCCAAAACAAAACAGAAAAGAAAAAACAGAAAGAAGCTTATAGAATAGGAATATAAAGAAAGAAAATATTTCTGTATGGTTACACGATGTTTGTGTTTTCAGCTAAGTGTTATTACAAAAGAGTCAAAAAGTTTAAAAAAAATTAAAAAGTTTATAAAGTAAAAAAAGTTACAGTATGCTAAGGTTAATTTATCCTTGAAGAAAGAAAAATATATTTTATGAAAGTAGTGTAGCCTAAGTTCACAGTGTTTATAAAGTCTACAGTAGTGTCCCAGGGCTTCATAGTCACTCTCCGCCCACTGACTCACCCAGAGCAATTTGCAGTTGTACAAGCTCCGTTCATGGTAAACATGTAGCATTTAAAAAATCTTTTATACGGCGTTTTTACTGTACCTTTTCTATGCTTAGATACACAAATACTCCCCATTGTGTTACAATTGCCCACAGTATTCAGTACAGTCCCATGCCATACCAGGGTGTAGCCTAGGAGAAATATGCCATCTAGCCTAGGTGTGCAGTAGGTTACACCATTTAGGTTTGGGTAAGTACACTCTGTGATGTTCACACAAGGACAAAATCCCCTAACAATGCATTTCTCAGAATGTGTTCCCATTGTTCAGTGACGCATGACTGTCCTTGAATCTCCTCTCACACCGAGCAAGTTGAAGTAGAGTGGTTGTGAGCAGCAAGGCCAGAGCCTGAAGGATTCCCTGCTGCAATGGCGGCATCAGGGAGCACATGGTGACCAACAGCCTGGCCCGGAGCTGGTGTGTTTCAGCCCAGGGGTCAAAACAGACAACATTTCAGGGGCAGTCTTCCAGGAAGTGGTGGGGGTAACCCAGAGATTAGCAGCTGACAGTGGTACCTAGGGGTGATGAATGGAAAACCACTGCTGGAACTGCTGCCCAAAGCAAGGTAGGTGCTGTTGATATCCCCATTTCACAGATGAATAGCATGAGGCACAGAGAAATTAAGGTTGCATAGCTAAGAGTGTGATGAATTTAAACTCGGGCACTGTGATACAGAGTCCATGCTCTGGCCCACTAGCCTATTGCCATATGAATAAAGGGCACCTTGGGGGAAATGATAGTAGAATTGAGTGAAAGTTGAATTCAGAGTATAAATTTTTTTGTGCATGTTGTTAGTTGAAGGTGGCCCTGCTGGTAAAAGTGAGTTCATTCATTCATTGAACAAATACTGCTTACTCCAAGCCAGACACTGAATAAAAGGATTATTTCATAAAATCCAATGCATCCCATAAGGAATTTTAATTCAAATGAGTTAATGAGTGCATGCCTGAATTAAATTACAAAGGAGTCTGTGAGTTACTGACGGTATGCCTGACTTCTTGACAGAACTGTAGAAATGAAAGGAGAGACTAAAGTTGCCCCAAGGCCAAGCTGTTCACCCTGTCAGGAACAATCAGAAAGCCAATGGACCCTGACGAGTGCTCACTCTCTCTCTTCCCCAAGATTACGCAAAAGATTATTATTGTTTTTGTCTTTTCTTGTGTTTTATTCCCAAATAAATTTGTTCTGTATAACCATTCTCATTCTCTTCACGCTTTCTTTGGAGAGTTTTTCATTCCGTTACTCTTCTATTTCAGTCACTTTGTCTGTATTTACCATCTACTAATCCTGACAGCTTCCTAATTTGGGAGAAAAGCTTCAGAATCCCTCACTTAACTTCTACCTGAGGCAAAAAGTATTTCAATAGAAGCTTTCATCTTCTTTTTTACTTTTGTCAGCATTATAATTTTCCTGAAGATAATTTAAGAAAAAGAGAAACAGGATGTCTGAGTTCTAAACTAGTTCATAGTCCAGAAGAAGAAGAATCAAACATCTGTCAACCCCTGACCTGTGCTACAACCCAGAGGAATACTGAGGTCACCATGCTAAGTGAAATAAACCAGTCACAAAAAGGCAATTACTGTGTGAGTCCACTCATGTGAAGTACATAGAATAGTTTCCTTTCATAGAGATGGTGCAGAGGCTGACGGGAGGAGAGAATGAGGAGTTATTGTTTATTAAGTATGGACTTTCAGTTTTGCAAGACAAAAAAGAGATTGCACAACAATGTGAAAACACTTGACACTATTGAACTGTACACTTAAAAATGGTTAAGATGGTAAGTTTGATGTTATGTGTATTTTACCACAATTTTATAAACACACTGACTCCTGGGTCTGGGGACGGTTGGAGGGAGTCAAGCCCTAATATTCTAAGGGCCCTGTGGAACCGGCAGTTGCACAAAGTGCTCGGGGAAAATCCTTCAGGGCCAAGTTCAGCGTCCCAGAGGCCCTCTGGGAGGATGCGCGGGCACGCCCCTGCGCAGGCTGTCAGGTTTTCAGCCTCGGCCCATTTACTCAGGGCTCTTACACGACGGAGGCTCCTTAGCATGGGCTTTAGGAAAGCAACAACGCCTGTCTTCTTGTCCTTAACTTGTAGGCGTGTGTCAGGGTTGGGGAGATGCACAGCGCCACCTGCTGGGCGATCTTTGCCCTCACTCCCACCGCCTCCTGCGGTCTGTCCACCTTTTGGAGCGCCCCGGCTGTCTCATTGAGAAACAGTTGCCTTTTCCAGCTGCTTCTTGGTCGCAGCCTTGGCAGCTGGCTCTCTCCTACCTGGGGTCCTAAGGCAGAAGACACTATAGCAGCTGGCTCTTCCTAATCTTTGTCAGATATTTATTTTTCCGGATTGATTTTTTTAAAGGTTGTTATTTAGTCAAGTTTCCCCTGGAAGATGGGAAGGAAACTTTAGTAATTTTGTGAGAGATTGAATTAAGTTTATAGATAAATCTGAGGAGAATTGGCATTCTACCATTATTTTTTCCCGATTGTTAACAATTCTAATATTTTAAGTGATCCTCTCATCTATAAGTAATGATGATTTCTTCCTTTCTAATATTTATACCTCTCGTTTTATTTCCTTTAATATATTGGCTATTGTATACAAAACTGTGAGTGCTATCCGCTTTGTCTTGTTCTTGATTTCAATAATATCTTCAGGGATGACTTTTTAGAAATATCTAAAAACTGGACAAGGGCACTGACCAATGGGAATGAAGGCACCAATCAGAACAGATAGCAGCTGTAGCTGGTTGGTACCATTAAATCAATGTGCAATTATGGACACATAGCCCTGAGTATTTTATCATTAAGCATGATGTTGTTTGCTGATTTGGAATACATTTAAAATAATATTAATTCATATTTTACCAAGAATTTTTTCTCAGGATAGAATCAAAGGTCTTTATACCTTGATTTCAGCCTATCTTTCCAGCCTGGTAATTCTCCATGTGGTTCAACATGCACCTGCCCACTCATAAATCCTTCCACAACTCTCTAGCATTAAAATATCCAGTCATACAAAACAAGGGCGTAAGGCTCTGATCCCTGCAGCTCCCACACCTTTCTTATGGGCTTCTCTCTGTCTTGGAAACCCTTCCCACTAGCAACCTGGAAACACACCCAGCTTTCAGGTCTCAGCCCAGACATCCTTTCCGAAATATTCTTCGACTATCTCCCTGCTTTTTGTGCACTTCCAATCAAGAAAGATTGATCCCTTTCTCCTTCACGTACCCCGAGTGTATCCTGGACACACCTCTATGGTGTTTTTCACACATTTTTATATTTTGTTGTTTTCATTTTTTCTTCTTTTGTGGACTCTGAGCTCCTCTATCCTTAACAGTGAGCACAAGGTTTGATGCTTAGTTAGCACTCAACTAACATTTGTTGAATAGATGAATGAATGCAAAAATGAGTGAATCTCACACTGAGCATGAAGATTTATCATGTAAAATGGATATAACATTTTAAAAATTTTAAATGGATTCATTTTCCTTTGCTTTAACTTCCTTTAAAGAGCAAGTATCACTGTTCTGATTATCTATTGCTGTGTAACCTCTCCAAGCTAAGGAGTACAAACAACAATGATAATTTATTATCTTTCTCAGTTCTAGGGGTTGGCAGGGCTCAGCTGGGAGGTTTTCACTTGGGTCACTCACATGAATGCAGACAATGGCTGGTGTTGCAGTCATCTGAAGGTATCCTCACTCAGATGTACAGTGGCAGCTGATGCTAGCTGTGGCTAGGACCTCAGCTGGGACCAGGAGCCAGAACTGCATGTGACCTTTTCATGTACCTTGGGCTTCTTCACAGCATGTGGGCTGGAATTTAAGAACAAGTGTACTAAGAGAGAACCAGAGGAAACTATCAGCTTTTATGATCTAGCCTGAGAAATAGTGGTTTGCTGGTAAATATTTATCAACCAGCTGTGTGTGTGTGTGTGTGTGTGTGTGTGTGTGTGTGTGTGTGTGTGAGATTTGTAGCATTTGGCATATATTTGTAGCATTTATATCTCATGATATGAATAATCCCTCTATGGCTGTTTCAGGCTGTGAGCATGGAGTTGGGAGCAGATAAACACTCTGGCTCTCTGGTTGAAAGGGCTCCAGCACCCTGCTGTTCAGCACACCACCACTTTTCTTGTGCTCTGTTGGTTGAAGCAAACAAAGGTCCACCTTGGTTCAAGGGGAAGGGTTGACTTTGCCTCTTGAAGGGGCATGGGAGAAGTCACAGTGAAAGAAGAGCATATGGATGGGGAATATTAAGGCCATCTTTGGAAAATCCAATCTGCCATAGCCATCAAGAACAAAGATCCAAAGGAATTCACAGAGGCAAATGTGATGTAGAGAATATTCCCAGAAATAGGCAAGATGAGGAAAAGTCCTTCCTCCACTGGAAGAAGAAACTGGGAAGGCAAGGATGAAAACTTTTCGGGATAAAAAGCATAATGGGAAGGAGTAAAAGAATAGAAATCGCATATATGTATAGAGAGAACATGCAAGTAGAGATCTTTTCTCCAGCTTCTTATTTGAAACTCTATTCATTCAGTCAGTCAATAATTATGTGAACTATGTGCCAGACACTGTTCTAAGTGCTGGGAATGAAACAAAATAGAAATCCCTGCTGTATTAGTCTGCTATGGCTGCCCTAACAAAGTACTACAGATGGAGTCATTTAAACAACAGTAATTTATTTTCTCACAGTTCTGGAGGCTGGAAGTCCATGATCAAGGTGTCAACAGGATGCGTTTCTTATGAGGCCTCTCTCTGTGTCTTGCAGATGGCCACCTTCTCCCTGTGTCTTCATATAGTCTTGCCTTTGTGTGTGTCTGTGTCCTAATTTCCTCTTCTTATAAAGACACTCATTATATTAGACTAAGGCCCACCCTATTGACTTCATTTTAACTCTATTACTTCTTTTTTTTTCTTTTTCCTCCCTCCCTCCTTTCTTTCTTTCTTTCTTTCTCTCTCTTTCTCTCTCTCTTACCCCAGGTAGAGTGCAGTGGCATCATCACAGCTCACTGCAGCCTCAAACTCCTGGGCTCAAGTGATCCTCCTGCCTCAGCTTCCTGAGTAGCTGAGACTACAGGTGTGCACCACCATGCACAGCTAATTTTTCTATTTTTAGTAGAGATCAGGTCTTGCTCTTGCTCAGGCTAATCTCAAACTCCTGACCTCAAGCAGTCCTCCTGCCTCAGTCTCCCAGAGCTCTAGGATTAAAGGCTTGAGCCACTGCGTCTGGCCTCCATTACCTCTTTAAAGGTTCTATCTCAAATGCAGTCACATTCTGAGGTACTTGGGTACTGGGGTTAGGACTTCAGCATGCGAATTTTGGGGGGAGGGACACAACTCAGCTCACAACACCCGCCAAATCATGGCCCAAAACGTTCAAATTTGATGAAAAACTGCATCAAATCTGCATATCCAAGAAGCTCACCAAACTCCAAGTAGGAGAAACTCAGAGAGATTCACACCATGACATATCACAGGCAAACTGTCAATAGCCAAAGACAAAGAATCTTGATAGCAGCGAGGGAAGTAACTCACCGCGTACAAATCCCCCACTGCAAGTGATTTCCCAGCAGCCCACTCCTGGAGACAATCCAGACAGAATCTGAGGTCACAATCATTGGTGAGTCATCAACTGTACCATCCCATTGGTGAAGTCAAAGACGGAAGATGGAGAAGTCTTTCAAACCTTTCAGGTGCTCTCTCCTTTCCTTCAAGTCTCTGCTTCAGGGCCCCATCCTGGCCCTCTCCATCCTGTGGGGCAGGACTGAGAGGTCCACAGGGGTCACTGCAGGCAGTGTTGGGGGGAGCCTGCACCCGCATCACTAAGGATCTGACATGACAATGGCGCCCTGCCCTTTGAGGGCTACAGGACTTGCCCAGTTGGGAAACAGCTAAACAGTAGGTAACCGTTGGCTTTAGATTGTCTAGTATTTGTTCTAATCATAAGGTAACATATAACATTTCCCTTAAAAATAAGTTCCTAGTCTTAAAGTATAATTATGAAGACCAGGCATGTTTCTTTAATTCATGTTTTATACCTACATAGATGCACATATGTAGTTTTATATTGTACTTTATATCTAAGTATACATCTACATATTTGATATGGTACTTATCTTATCTGTTTCTCAAAGATAGTTTAGTAATAACTTGAGTAAAACTTGGAGATGAATTTTCTCCAACATTCTAACCCAGGAGATTGTCATTCATTCAGCTGATATTTCCTGAGCATCTATCTTGTGCCAGACATGGTGCTGGATGCTGGACATGGAGATGGGAGATGAGGTGTTCCTAGCAGGACAGGAGGGGCATATACTCAGTCTGAGCTTGGCAAGGGGGCATCAGGAGAGGCTTCCTGAAGGAGGTGACTCCTTATCTGAGTCTTGAAGAATCATCTAGGTGAACTGAAGTGAGGTTAGGTAAGGCTGTCTAGGGAGAGAGAGCAGCACAGCATGGAAGTGGGGGAGAACTTAGCATGTTTGAGGGATCCCAGACAAAGAACCATAATAGGACACAATAGCAAATCAAAGTTCCAAACTTCAGTTAAATTCAGTTCAATTCAACCAACATTTTTTATCAATTCCCTCCTATATGCACAGCTTTATATTAGATGCTGGGTTGCAGAGATGTCACGATGACATATCCACACATCATTTGAATCAAGCATGACAAGTATTAATAACAGTAGGAGTACATCGAGACAGGGACGTCAGGGAGGTGACAAGGAATCTTGTCTGGAGGGTCCGAAGAGCTTTCAGAGGGCCAGGGATGATAGGAATTCAAGCCCACAGCAAGAGGAAAAGGTAATCTCAGTGCATGGCATGGCGTGTGCTTCTGCGTAGAGGCAGGAGACTGCAGGCAGGGTCCTGAGAACTGAATATAGCTCATTGTTACTGAATCTTAGAGTTGAGTGGAGACTGGGTAGGATAGCAGGAGTCAGGTTGCACAGGGCCTTACTAGGGGGTTTGCTTTTCATATTTGGGCTATGGGGTCTTTGAAGGGGTGTAAGCAGGTGTGAGATGATGGGACAGTGATTTGGAAACGCCCCTAGGGCTACAGTGTAGGGGGCAGATGGGAGGGTGATGTGGCTTTAATAAATGTTAACTAGTAGAGCTTGATGGCTGATGAAAAGTCTGGCGAGGGAGAGGAAGAGGTCAAGGATGAGCCCAGGTTTCCAGCTTGTGGGTGGCTGTTGACAGCGCGCGCATGCGCGCGCACGCACACACACACACACACACACACACACACACACACACACACGCCAGCTGTGTGCCTTTCTTTCTCCCCTACTCCTTGCTCCCAAACTAGACTCTCCTTGAAAGGTCTCATGTTGCTCCACAGCGTGGTGTTTAGTGAGGTCCACCGAGTGTGGCCGGACGCCGGCAGCTTCCTCCAGAAAGCACAAAATGGAAACCACAGCCCTTGCCGTGCGCATGCGCCCTGCATCTGGATGCACTGAGGTCTTCCCTGCACCCTGACCACCAGCCCCTGCCCTGTCCTTTTTCTCATCCCTCGACCCACCTTTGCAGTTACTGGAATTTTTGTGGCTAGTTCTGACATCTGACACCTCAGATACATGACAACACTTGGAGATCTTTCTCCCTCTCTCCCCCTCTCTCCTTTCCTTCTTTCTTTCTTTCCTTCCTTCCATTTCCTTTTTTCTCCCCCCAACCCCGCCTCTTCCTGCCCCAGCTTTTATTTCATTGTGTAATATACTGTGTTAGCTGAGGTACATAAAATATCCATGCACAGCTTAACACATTTGTATAATGACACACATGAAACCACCACCCACACAAAGAAAAACAGAACACTGCCAGCCCCGCGGAAGCCCCTAGCAAGTACTCAGTTAATCACAACCCTTAGTCCCAACCCACCACCCCCACACAAGCCACTGCTGTCCTGACTCTGGGACGCGCTTCCTTGCTTTTCTTTTTTGTGTTATCACCTAAGTATGTTCCTCTAAACAATGGAGTTTAGTTTTGCTTCTTTTGGAACTTTATTCTTTGAAATTCCTTGATCCTGCTTCTTTCTGCACTGTGATTATAAGATTCACCCACACTGTTGTAGGTAGGTAGCTGTGCTGTCCGTCCCGTGGAGATCCGACCACTTTTTATTCCATCTACTGTGACCGTCATTGGGTTGTTTCCAGCTTACAAACAAAGCTCCTTGAACATGCTTGCTTGTATTTGTATCCTGGTCACAGCTCAGGGTTTGGGTATCCGGGACTGGGGCTGCCGGGTAAATGTGGCATCTTCCTAACTGTTAGCTGTTGCTCAATATTGTGTGACAGTCCTCTCATCCCACATCCTCGCCAACATTTGCCATTGCCTCTCACCTTTTTGTTTTAAACCTCTGTTCCCAAAGCAGACCCTTCTACTAAAATAGACTCCGCTAGGTCAGTGGGCCTCATCCTCTGTGTCCCAGGAGAGGCTTGGAGCAGAGGACAGTCACACATGAGACCCCTGCTATGAGCATCCTTCTGCCACCCCCACACCAGGAGGATGTGAACACTTCCCAAGTGAGAAGGCCAAAATCTTAAGTTAATTCTGAGTGATTTAACAAAAGTCATTTCTTTCTAGGCTGTGGTACTTTTAGTGACACACCTTTTACTATGTCACACTTGTGTGCTGTGATGCCCTGGTTTAGAACCACTGTCCTTGTTGGCAGCCTTGAGCATGAATGTACTGACAACCTCTTCAGCCCAAGGCCACGACCACCCAGCATGTTTCTCTACCAAAGTTTGTCCATCACAAACGCCACCACGAGGACAAAGAGAGCAGGGGTCAAATTTTCCCAAATCAAACAGTATGGATCTGAGGGCTGTCCCTGGCATGTGATACTCATGGACCTGTTCTCTCTGGTGCCCCCACAGGGTTTTTAACCAGCTGACCTGGACTTGGCCAGCGGCCCTGTCCTCCATCGCGGCCACCCCGCCATTCCAGCTGGCAAGGAAGATGTTCCCCTTCAAGGTGGGCAAATGGATGGGGCTCGCCTGCGTCCGATCCCTGGTGTCGTCCCCTCCCAGTATTCGCCGGAAGAAACTCATCCACAAGCTGCAGGAGGAAAAGGCTTTTCGGGAAGAGATGAGAATTTTCCGTGAGAAAATAGAAGACTTCAGGGAAGAGATGTGGAATTTCCGAGGCAAGATCCGTGCTTTCCGGGGCCAGATCTTAGATTTTTGGGAAGAGGAGAGACCTCTCTGGGAAGAAGAGAAAACCTTCTGGAAAGAGGAGAAAGCCTTCTGGGAAATGGAAAAATCTTTCCGGGAAGAAGAGAAAACTTTTTGGAAAAAATACCGTACCTTCTGGAAGGAGGATAAAGCCTTCTGGAAAGAGGACAATGCTTTATGGGAAAGAGACCGGAACCTTCTTCAGGAGGACAAGGCCCTGTGGGAGGAAGAAAAGGCTCTGTGGGTGGAGGAAAGAGCCCTCCTTGAGGAGGAGAAGGCCCTGTGGGAGGACAAAAAGTCCCTCTGGGAGGAAGAGAATGCTCTCTGGGAGGAAGAGAAGGCGTTCTGGATGGAAGGTGGCCGCCACCTTGCTGGGGACTGGATGCCAGAGGATGGGCCCTACCACGTCCTCAGCGGGCAGCAATCACCAGCCTTCTCCCGAGGCAGGGCGTAGTGCGCACGGGACATGCAGGGCCACATGGGGTCCAGACTCTGCTGGATTGAGATTCAAGTCCAGGGTGATCCCACATGCTGGAGAAAAAATGCGCTTATTTGTGTCCTTGCTTTGGAAGACCTAATAAAACCCTGAGGAGAGGTTTGGAAAACCAACTTCCTCAAGGAAGGCTAGCTGTGTTTTTACCAAGTTTTGTGTTTCTCCAAGGTCACATTCCCATTTCCGGGCTGTATCTCAGGCCATAGAGCCCCGTCCCAGGCAGTTCACGATGACCCTGGCCTCTGCAGGTGTTTAGGGCAGAGACACTGTGGCTTCCTCTGAAAAGTAAGACTGGGGCGGAAGGGCTCAGGCGGCGCAGCCAGAGGACACAGGGGCCGAGGGGGGCTAAGACCGTTCTGCCTCGGCCACACTGGGGGCAATCTCTTCTTCTTCACTGGGCACAGTCTTGGGGGCCTGGCGTGGGCTCTCAGCTTTCCAGAAAAGGCCACAGTGCTGGCAACAATTCATCTGTTCCTCTTCCTCACTCAGCAGATAGCTTGGAACACGTAGGCAGAATCCCCTAACAATCCAATCACTGGTAGTTCCAAGTTCCACCACCCTTCTCAGCTGCACGCTCCCCAGCGGCATGAGAAAGGGGCCTCAGCATTGGGCTGAGGCTCAAGAGTGCAGCCCACAAAAGCACGGACCTTCCCTGACAGTGGGGTTAAGTGATCCATGGGGTGATCTGAGAGTTATAAGGGAATCCTCCTGCCCTTGCCCCTGCCCCATCATTCCCACTCAAACAGGTCTTACTGTGTCTGTGTTTCTGCGTTATCAATTCCTTCCTTTGGGTTTCCTGCTTTCATTTAAAAATTACAATGCCCCCGGAGGTAATATATTAAATGAATGTACACTAATGTGGTCAAGCAACTTATGTGCCCAACTTTTCTTCTGGGGATGGAGTGATGACATGGTCTATAAGGGGATTGGTCCAGAAACAACCAGAACTGGGGGAGTAAGAAATTCCAAGGCAAAGGTATCTTGCTGTCCCTTTTCTTAGGCCTGGTCCTCATTGCTATTAACACATCAGCTTCCCCTGCCTTTGTGGGTCCCCTTCTACTGCAATAAGCACTTTCACACTTGCCAACTCATGTGACCTTCACCACAACTCTGTGGGCTGACAGGGAAGGTGCACAAACCCATTGTACAGATGAGGAAACAGAGACCCAGAGAAGCGAAGTGATTGCATGTGGCCAGCAAGTAGCAAACCGAAGGGTCAGGACTAGAACCCACACCTGCTGACTGCCTCTTGGCACTCCAGTCCTTTCCTAACGCAGCCCTGGCTCATGGGATTGGACTGCAGAGCAGCTCGACCAACAATGGTGTCAATCCTGAGTGAGTCTTAAAGTGTTTTGGGATCTCACTGTGGCTTGGGGTGGCAGCGGAGAGATGGGGAGAGGAGAGGACTGGGGACTTCACGAAGTTTCCTAGCCATGCTGAACAGACATTCCTGGTGTCAGGAGAGTGGGCTGACTCCCAGGAGCAGCTGGGCCTCTGTGGCTCTAGATCACTCTGGAAAAGTCTGGGTTCCCTGTAAGGCCCCTGATTCTCAGAGGCGTCCAGTCCTGTGTAGTAGGAGCAGTTTCTCCTGGGTCACAGTCCCATCCTCAGCTCCCCACGACTCCCTGTGCAAAGACACTGGCTGGCAAGCTGTGGGGGGAACAGGAGGCTGGCGTGAAGAATCAGATTCCAGGAGAGGCTGCCAGGGGCCCACACTGCAGATCTCAGTGGACAGTGAGCAGGGTGGCAGGAGCCCCAGGGCAGCAAAGGCTGCAGATTCGACAATCCCCAGGGATTCTGCCAAAGACAAAATCAGAGTGTTGGTCTTAAGATCAAAGAAATGTAAAGGCAGGAGTTAGGAGGTGCAATGAGTAGAAATGACTTCCCGATGGTGCCCCATAGAATCCATGGGGGCAGACAGCTATTGTTTGACAGAGGAGAGGATGGTGGGTCCCTCTGGGACTCCATCCTTTGCCCAGCAAACAGCTGTGAGCTTCCGCCCCCAGGCTGTCCTCTTCCGTGTAGGTGGGGAGATAGGCAGGTGAACAGACCAGTCCCTTGAGGCAGTGAGGCCTGGGAGAGACAGCCCATGGGGGCTCCCATGGTGACTTTTACCTACTGAGGGAGCGGGGAACATCAGGGGTAGTAAGGAGGTGACGGCTGGGTGATGCCTAACAAGCAAGGTCAGGGCCTGAGAGAGCCCAGCAATTTGAGGAGCTGCAAACCTGTCACGGAGCATGGGGGACACAGGACAGGGGATTGGACTAGCACTGCTGACACAATGCCTGTGGGCAACAGAGACCTGCTGAAATATCCAAGAAGTGAATAACATACTTAGACCCAAATTTTAAACACAACATCTGGCTACTCCGTAGACCAGCAGCCGTGGCCTCGCCTGGGAGCTGGCTGGAAACGCGGGCTCTCACACAAGGTCCCCGGATGGCTGTAGGGTCATTTCCGCAGAGTGAGCGAGTGAGGGAGGCTGGTGTGGAGAAAGAATGGGGACATTCAGTGGGTTGTGGAGGAACCATGGGAGGGCTCTGGAGCCCCCCAGGCGGCAGTGGGGGTGGTGAAGAGGGACCGGTAGCTTGGAGAGTTGCTGGGAGGAGATGAGAGTCCACTCGGGGGAGGAGAGTTGGATTTGGGCAGGACTGGAGAGGCAGCGGTCCAGGATGCTGTGTAGGTTCCTGATGGGACAATGAGGGGGTGGTGGTGCCTGTTGCTGAGAGAAGGAGGAGGAGGAGGAGGAAGAGGAGGAGGAGAAAGAGTAGAGGCAGATGAAGAATGCAGTCTGGACCATGCAAGATTTGGATGTCCCTTCTCTGCCATGGAGAGCAAGTTCTGCAAGCTTGGTCAGCACTTGGGTGAACTCAACCTTTCTCTTTGTTCACCGCCGCCCGACAAGCAACCATGCAGCCAGCATCTTTTGTTACATAAATCATTCACCAGTAATTTATCGTCCATTTCTGTGTTTATGCCACTGCCCTGTGCCTTGCCGGCACTGTTATGTGTCTGGGAGCGAGTTAATCCCTGCCTCCAAGAAGCTTGCTGTCTAGTCGGGGAGACAGGTAATCACACCGTCCCAGTGTCCCCAGTGTCGTTCTCTGTAAAAGGTGACGAATACAAGGAAGAAGGAGGCATGTGAGGCTGCCTTTCTGAGAAAGCCCCACAACTGTGCACCCCCTCGAATGCACTGTAACACGCAGAACAACACGCGTAGAGATGAATAAACCCAAGTTTTAGGCAGAAGAACAAGAGCCTAAGGGTCAGTAAGCCGAGTATCCCTAACAACTGGGAGCCGGCCTCAGTGTAGGCTCACAGAGAGGAGAGAACGTCCGCGAAGTGTCTCCTAACCTCTGGGCTACTGTTACTACCGTTAACACAGATGGGGACGGACTTCTGCACAACCTCAGTGGCAGCACACGCTGCTTTCCCTGAAAAGCAGATGTCCGTCCGGGTAGCGCTGAACTCCTGAGAGACTTCCCAGGTGTTTTGTGAGATAAGACACAGGCAGATCCCAAAGGACAGCTCGGCCTCCCTGCTTTGATCTCCTGGCAGGGAGCAGAGTCATTTACACTGTTTCGGAGTCCTGCCCATTCATCTGGGTCCCAAATTCCAAATGAATCATCTTTTATTCCAGAATCACAATACAGACACTCAGAGAGCAGAGGCGCCAGGAGCTGCATCCATTACCGTAACTGTTGTCTCACCATTAAACTCACCCCGAGAAACCGTCATCTCTGCACGAAGCCTGAGTCCCCCAAGAAGCGCCTACCTGCACTTTCCAGGAAAGGAAGGACAACATGTTTGAAATGCAGTGGGTGTCTTAGTTAGTTCAGATTACTGTAACAGAATAGCATAGATTGGGTGGCTTATAAACACCAGGCATTTCTTTTTCACGGTTCTGGAGGCTGGAAGTCCAAGATCAAGGCACCGGCAGATCTAGTGTCTGGCAAGGGCTGCTTCCACGTTCACAGATGGCACCTTGCTGTGTCCTCACATGCGCCTTGGTCCCTCGAGCCCTCACTAGCTCCCTTGGGCCTCTTTTATAAGGGCACTAATCCCCCTCATGAGGCACTAGTCTCACCCCTTTAAATGAATTCATGGGGCTGGTTCTACCTTGTCCCCTAATAAAAACTTGAGTAGACACCATAGATTCTTCTAGCCAAAAGAAGAATCTTTAAGTTAAAAAAGACAGTGCCAATTCAATAATTAAGATGTTCCATTCCCGTGTAATAATCAAAGCTTTGAACTCCCAAATTAAGTCTGTGCAGTCAGAAGTCCTGCAGTTGAAGAGGAGAGGAAGCAGCTGGTTTGTCCTCCCTTCACCTCCTAGTCATGCTCCTCCTCCTTCTCCACCTCCCTCACCATGGGCTTGGATCCTTCCAGGGTGGAAGTAGAAGGATGGGAGAGCAGGAAAGTCCTTCTGTGACTGGTTCTACTGTGGTGGGTTAGCTTTGGCCTTCCCTGGATTTGACAGTTGTTTAAAGTTGCTTTTTGTTCTCATGGTGGCTTCTGTGGTTCCTCGGTGACCCATTCCCCCATGAAAGTCACTCATGCCAAGAGGGAGTCACTTATGTCAGATCCAAATAAAGTGGAGCTCGGAGGTCATGAATGAAGGGATCTCATGCTCATATGTCTGAGATAAGAACTATCACAAGGACCTTCTACAGACCTAGAAGAAGTCCCTGCATGTCCTGTACATCCTGCACACATGTCTGTAACAGGGCTATACAAGAAATTCCTTGAGATTAGGTACGGTGTTACAGGGCCTCTCACAAGAACACTTGCCTAGCAGTGGTGTCTCCACCAATAAGATAGCACTAGCTCCTGCAACAAGCCCTTGTGACCAATGATTTGTGTTTCAACATTTCTCTTCTTTTCCTTTTAAATGTTTTCCTTTACCCCAGCCTCTCTGAATACACCTATGATCCACCATGGCTTGTGTATCCTGAATTGCAATCCTCCGTCACTCCTGAATAAACTTTATTTTGAGAGCCTCTTTCTCCATCATTAATTTAGGTTGATACCCCCAACACACACACACACACACACACACACACACACTCACACACACACACTTATCATGAGGAAATGAGGAAGGACACTCTTACCTGCCCTCCTGTTTGTGAGTATGGGATGTAACTATTGAATGGGTTGCTTGTTATACTTCCTCTGGCCCTAAACAATCATGGTACTCCCAATCTTTCCAGAAGACCCTCTTACATAGGCTCTAATACATTGATTCTTTCCTTTGCAAAGCCTATGTCTGCTCCATGAGGATACATTCATTCATCTTTGGCTTCAACAAACTCTGGAGTGTAGTTACTCCCCAAACCGTAACTCTCTACTCCGATACCCTCAGCTGCTTCACTCAGCTTCTCACTCTTTGGATTTCTCAGGCATGACTTAATCATCAGAACACCGTGTTACCCAAACTGTAGGTGGCATATTTTAAGCACTCTAGGTGATCTCCTTAAAGCCCTTCTCTCTCTTGACTTGGGGTAGGGAGGTGGTCTCTTTCCCTTTGGTGGGAGTAGAGAGATTCTCTTTATAAAGAAATTTTCCAAAATTCCCCAGAAATTTTCCACTCTTGACCCTTTAGTATCTTCAATGTGTGTGGGCAAGGGTTTAGAACTTCTGTAAATAGCTTTTAGAAACTTGGTAAATTCTGCATGTGGTTTAGCACCTCTTCTGGAATTTGGTATCTACTGTCTCCTGGTGCTTCAGCCAAAATTTCCTTTTAATATTTTGTAACATCTCCATAGAACCCAGTTAATTACTTAATTAATCAAGCTCTGGATTATTTATTACATTGATAATTTCAACTCCTTTGAAGGTATCTTCCCATGCAGGGTTTCTCCCTGAAGATGACTTTGACATCCGGGATAGGGCAATTCTTCGTGGTACAGTATTTTCTAAGCATTGCATGACATTTGGCATCCCTGGCCCTGCTACATGCCAACAAGGCTGCCCAATCTTTTTTGACAACCAAAAATTACCCCACCCATTTTTAAGTCTTCCAAAGGAGATAATTCTTTTTTTTTTTTTTTTGAGACAGAGTCTCACTCTGTTGCCCGGGCTACAGTGAGTGCCATGGCATCAGCCTAGCTCACAGCAACCTCAAACTCCTGGGCTCAAGCAATCCTTCTGCCTCAGCCTTCCGAGTAGCTGGGACTACAGGCATGCGCCACCATGCCCGGCTAATTTTTTCTATATATACATCTTTAGTTGACCAATTAATTTCTTTCTATTTATGGTAGAGACGGGGTCTCACTCTTGCTCAGGCTGGTTTTGAACTCCTGACCTTGAGCGATCCGCCCGCCTCGGCCTCCCAGAGTGCTGGGATTACAGGCGTGAGCCACCGCGCCCGGCCAAAGGAGATAATTCTGTTCCATTTAAGAAGCACTGATCTCTCAACTAGGATATCTTTAGATAAGAAGTTGTGAGTTTTCATTATTAATCAGCACAAATTACTGCTTTACTTAGGGGTATGCCCCGTCTTTCGTAGAGGAACTTGAGCAGTGAGGTTCTGTGGGGTGTGGTTGACTCAGTACAAGGAGAACACTCAGCTCACTACTGTTGGGTCAAAAGCATGGTTTTTATCGCTTCAGTTACATTCCCTTACCTGATGCCCTGTCTGACTGAGGATGATAGTGCTACTGTGGTTAGATAATATTTGGAAATATGGAAAAGTTCTGTATTTTTTGTACCTATTTATCCAGAGTCATCCATATTCTTTGGAATGATTAAAAATACACATACAGTTTTTACTCAATTTTTGGCTTTCAAAAATAGGTTCTTGACCCATTTCAGAAGCTTTATGAGAGGAGAAAAACAGAAAAGAGAATAATTTTCAAATCGAAGGGCAAAGCCCAGAAGAAGCAAGGATGAGAGAGGAGAGCATTTTCAGATGCCTGCACTAGTTCTGCTCCCTCCCTAAATCCCAACAAAGCACAGCAAAGGGATTGTTAAAAAACAGACATAAATCCACAAGAACAAAGAGAATCAGAAAAAAGCCAATAGCAACAAGATTTGAAAGCAGAAAGGCAGATGGACGAGTGGAAGCTGACTTAGCAGAAATGATAAAGCTGAATTCTAAACCGGCAGTAGGGAAAGTCAAGAACCAACCCAAATAGCACTGCAAAGCCACCTCTCCCTGACCCAAAGCTCAAGAATCAGCAGGCCAGGGGCTTCTTAAAGCACAGGTAAAGGTGGCACCCAGGACAGGAGGTCGACATGAAAGTCTTTAAGAAGTTCCCCAAAACCTGCATAGCTCCATTCAACACTGAGATGGTTAGAGTTCACCTGAACCAACTAATCAGGGCTTAGCTGAGTCAACCAATTGGAACTAAGTTTCAATCCTTCCTTTTCATAAACTGACCTGATTGAGAACTTTTACTATAAAGCCTGAGTGAACTTTCTCTTTGTTCTCTAGAATGAACATCTTTGTTTTATACCAAAGGCTGTGTCTCTCAGGTTTGTAAACTCTTCACTGGAATAAAGTCTCTTTCCTTCAAATTCCTTTGCACAGTACTTTTGTTCCCACTCTTCTTATGGTTGGGGAATTTCCTATCTCATAAGCGAAAGAAATTTATTTCCCAGCTTCCCTTGCAGCCAGGGCACAGACACGTGACCCAGACTTCACCAATCATAGGCACCCAAGCCAGACCTCAGTGAAGAAAGAGATGCCATGTGTGAGTCATGGAGTGAGGGCAGGAAATGAAGCTTTTAGAGGCAGCAGGGCAGAGATCCTGGCAGAAGGGTCCTTGCCTGGGACAGTGGTGTGAGCCACAGAGCCCATGCCCAGCTGCAGGGGCAGTAGGGGCTCTGTTGGAACAATCCAGAACTGTATTCTACACACTGTTCCTGGCTGTGTAGCCACCTAGCCTAACTCTCTGAATGTTGCGGAAATTTCCTGAGCTACTTAATACCCTTCAATAAATAATCTAATAGCTAGCTAGAGTAGGGTTCTTTACTTTTCTTGTTTTTTAAACTAAGAACTAGGACAAGATAGAGAGTAACTGTCTTGCTTTGAATCTTATCCTCAGTGCCTAGCAAATCTTGGGCATGAAATAGGTACTTAATACATGTTTAATTACGTACATGAATGAATGAATGAATATTTGAGGGAAGAACACTTCTCCTGACTTTCCTGAGAGAAGGGGCATGGGACCACAGTTGGAACTTCCCATCCTGCCCTTCCTAACATGGAACCACGTATCCAGGTTTGTGCCCAGTCCGTGCAATCTCAGACCCAAATGAAGGAGAGATGGCCCCTTGATCCATGGATGGTCCCATTCTGAACATTATGATCATTTCTCTAACCCCAGGGAAGGTTTCCTCATTTGGGTGACTTCTTTCACTGCTGCAGGTGGGTGAGAGCATAACTTATCTGTTTTCTCATTTTTTAGCCCACTGTGAGCTCCTCCAGCCAGAACTGCTGTTTTTGCTCATGCTTTATGACTGTGCTGTCTGTGCCTGCCTCCCTCCTCCTCCACAATCTGCAATGAGCTCGCAAGTGATATAAAACAATGCTTACCCACAGCCTGACGGGCTGGATTGCTAGGGGCAGCCCCAGCACACCAAGCTACAAGCTGCGCATTTGGAGAACTCAGAGCTGGTTGCTTAGCAACAAAATGAGATGCTGGTTTAACTAGTTCTAGACCCACATTTCCCTAATCAATGTGGTTTTAACCCTTTGCTGCAAAGCAGAGACCCCAGCAAAGCCTGAAGAACAGAGATCAGTCGGTGAGGTTTGTCGAGAGCTTCTGCCTCAAGCGCTGTACTAAGTGCTGTAAACCATGTCACATCTCAGTTAATCCTCACAACAACCCAGTGAAGTGGCACTGGCATTAGCTTTGGTTACAAATGAGGAAACTGAGGCACAGGGAGCTCAAGGTCACACAACCAGGAACAGGTGGAATTGGGATTTGGATCCAGGGCATCTGGCTACAGAACACAAGTTTTTTTCAACTAAGTTAAAATGCCCCATTCTGTAGCCACTCTCAAATGCCTTTCCCTGAAAGCAGCTAAGGCAGGAAGCTCATCTGATGGACAGATGTGCATTCTCTAGCCACATAAAAACTTAAGCTAAGCTCAACACGCTCCTTACAGCTCACGTGCTCTCATCGTGAATGACCTGGTTGTGATGCCAGCCATGTTCCTCACCACAACATGACACACCACCAAGAAGATATTCTGATGACAATTCTCTTGAGCTTCTACCCACCCACCCCTCTCCAAACCCGACAGAATGTCAGCCAAATTCTGCCTTGGCCTAGGAGTCATTTCCTGACCCCAATGTCCCTGGGGGAGAGGTTGTGACTATGCAAGGGGCCCAGCTGGGGGCAGAGAACTGGAAGGAAAGAACGTGCTTGTGGGAGCTGATGACCTGGGCATGACCACAGCCCTCCCCAGGGCCCAGGGACAGCCTCCTGGTCGGCCCGGCTCCTACTTGCTCATGCAAACCACCAGGACACCCCTTACTGAAAGCAAGGGGAGGACATAGGCAAGGGGAAGACATAGGTAGGATACCTGTGTCTCTTCCTCCTCAGCCACAAAGATCTGGGTAGATCAAATGTTTTTACTTCTCCGCTGCCCTCCCTCCCTCCCTCCTGGGCCTTTAGCCCAAGGCAATTGCCTTCTAGCTGCTCCTCACTGTCTGCCTCTGGCCAGCCAGGCTGCTGTTCCTAGAACAGATCTCTTTTTCTAAGTTGGGGCTTCACTGGCTGCCTCCCTGTCCTCCTCAGCCTTGTACTCTCCCTCTGGTTTGCTCTTTGCAGCTCTCCTGGGGGTGCTCCTGGAAAGAAGGGACCATTTGTTACCAGAGGGTGACCAGGAACATTTGGCAGAACATTGGCCTCTTGGCTTCTGGAACATCTTCCACATCCTCACTAGACTCCACCATGACCTCTTCCTGAATTATGTTCCCTTTCAGTAGTTCCTGGTGGATTTTTCCTTGAAGCGTGATCAACAGACTACTGTGTGGCCCCTGGTGTGGCCCCTGTCTGTTACAGGGTCCTCAGGCATGGGATTTGAGGAGTCATGGAAGCATTTCATCAGCATGCATTCCACCCATTTGAAACGAAGCTTAATCGTGAGTACAGAAATCCTCTTAGGTTCTTAATAATCATTATGCATGCACAAATTCACACTTGCTATAAAGATTACCCTGTGCCTGGCTTAATACTCAGTTAACTTCTTTTCATATCATTTGCATTTGTGTTACTATTGACTTTTGTTAAATTTGCATGCTGTGATTTTATTATTGTGTTGTCTTATATCCTCATTTCCGAAATGGAATCATTGGATCCAGAGTGGCTTATTAAATGGAATTTGATGGAATAGAGAGGATGTTTTGGGGAATGATGGGTGGTAAGAAAACAGGTACTGGAGGGTCTGGAAATTTAATTTTTGGTATATAAATTTTTATCAGTTATTAGGGAACCATTATAGATTTGTGTTCATTTGCTTGTTTGTTTTTGCATGTGAAAATTTCTTCTGCTCTTTAGAACCCCATCTAACTTATAGGAGATGGGATTCCATAAATGGAGGGGCCTCTGTTTGAGGAACACTCTGGAGCATTTGAGATGCAAGCTGGAGAGAAGGATGAGGAGAGAGTAATTTCTCTGGACACTGGCAGGCAAAGTCTTTGGAACTCCCGGGCGGCGATGACTCCAGAATTCTACACTGCAGGAAATTGAAGGTTTGCTTGGAAGGGAGACCTGAAGCTAAAGTGCCTTCTTCTTGCCCAAACTTGATACTCATCATTGTTCTCAGGAGCGAACTGAAAGGCAGGGAGTGAGGACGAGGGATGGAAGAGAGAATGGAACTTGGCAAGATGCAGACGGCTTGGTACAAGCTGCACAATGTGACCCCAGTTTATCACTTAAATGCTGTGTGGCTGAATGCCTCAGAGGATTAAATGTGATGATGTATGTAAAATACCAAGCACACAGTAGTCCCCCAGTAAATGTCTACTGCATGCCTTTTCTCTCCATGGCCGAACTATACGCCGCATTGCACTATAAGGCAGGGCAGAGATTTGGCTTTGCCCTTCTTTGTAGCTTCAGATCCTTGCACAGAGCCCAGCTATAGTAGGTGCTCAATGAATGCTTGTGCTTGAGAGGATGGGCCGTAATTTACTCAGCTATTCTACTAAGCTGTTTATTAATCACTGAACCTTGTGTTTGTTTTAAATCTTTCTTCGTTATAAACATCACTACAATGAATATATTTGTTCCTACTTTGGTTTGTTTCTTTAGACTCAAGAAAGTAGAAATAGTAAATGGAAAGGTAAATTTCCCCATATTATTTTCTGACATGTCTGTATTGATCATTCTACCGGAGTTTTTAGCATTCTTCTTACCGATTTGTGTGAAGTATTTAGGTATTAAAGATATTAACTCCTGTCCTATTTGCTGTAAATTCTTTTCCTACTCTGCTGCTTGTTGTGTTGTTGAAGTACTGATGGATGATTTTATCTCAGTTATGTTGTGGTCACCTTTATTTTTTAAGAAACTTGAAATTGTGATTTTTTTTTCCTAGAACATTTATCCTTGAAAAATGACAAGTTTTGACAACTTATGACAAGTTTCATAAATATTCACTTCTATTTTCTTCTGTTTTTGTCCCCTCTGATAGCTTATTCTTAAGTATGTACCTCTTGAGTGTACATGAATTAAATTGGTACTTGGTATATGGATATGGATAGGGGTATATGGATAGGGGTAAGGGCCTGGATATTTCTATGAATTGCTAATTAGGAATTCCCTCACATTATTAAATAACTCTTCCTTCCTCTATGTGGAGCCTCCTTGTCATATGTTAAATTTATATGTAATATATTTATATCTCTTATTTCTACTTAAAGCTTTATTGCATTTGTTAGAATGTCCAAGAGGACAGTACATAAAAATGATAACACTGAGCTTCCTGATTTTGTTCTTGGTTCTGATGGCAGGTTGATTTGTATTTATGCAGAGATTCTAAGAGTTTAAGGCTTCTTCCCTTAGAAGAAGCCCGGGCAAGAGAAGCCCCAGCCCCGGGCCCCACAGATTGTAAATACCAACAAAGATTTTTGAGTTTTGTACTTACTTCAGTCAAAGGGAATGATGGGAGAAGACCTGTGAGCAGAGCTGGGCCTTCCAGACCAGAAGATGGCGAGCACCCAGCCTCAGTTAGACAGCTGTCTTGAAAAGAGATTGTAAACTCAGGAGTTCTTGGCAATGGGCATCTTCTGTTCACATGGGCTGAGAAACAGAGGAAACCAGTCTGCAGCAGGAAAATCCACACTTGCAGAGAAAAGCCAGGGACAGGGGACTTCCTGTGCTCCTTACAGCATGCAGGTTTCTGGTCCCTGACGTTCCCCAGCCCAGGTTGTCCTATGGGATACTCCAGTGTCCTTATAAGACTTTCCCCTTTTCTTACACTGGCTCATGTTGTTCCTATTTTGGAAAGTGCAAAAGTCCTAATAACAAGAAGGGTTGTGGATTGCATGAGCTGTCCACGACCACCGCTCGCAGAAGCAATCCATCAACTCACGGATGAGAACATTGCTGATGACTTTAAGGTGTTCCCTGTGTCATCCAAACCAGCCTAAAGAGACTGTAACAGTTTTTAAAAAATCTCTACAATTCAGGGCAAGATTTGGAATATAGGTTGAAGTTAAGATGAGTGGCAGCTGTATAAAGGCAAATGAAAAATGTGCCCTTCACCTTCTCACGCCCCCTCCCCCAACCTACGCATGACCCTTCTGTTTCCACCAGGAATTTCAGATCACCTGCTTTGTGCCAGCACTAAGCTTACAATGATGACATATAGACAGTCATTGTTACTAAAGACACTAAAATATAGTGGGAGAAAGAGACTTAATTTCAACAGAATGTGGTAGGGGCTCAAAGAGAGGTTGGGAGTATGGAGAACGGTCATTTAGCACAAGAAGAGGGCTCAGGAAGGGCTCTCTAGAGATTAAGAGCGGGGAATCAAGCCATTATGGACACCCCAAGTTGACACCCTTGGTAACAGCGGAAGAGTTAGATGCTGCATTGCAACAACCAGAATTCACTGCTGCTTCCCCTAACGTGCCATGCCATGGGGCGGGGATGGTGTGGAGTGCGAGGAGTGGTCAACGAAGCTATAGAGTGTCTGTTTTTAGGCTTCAGTCTGATTTGAGAACATTAGTACTAGAACATGCATGGTAATAAATAATAGAGTCTGTAGTTTTGATGGGCGCTTATTTTTGGAAAGCAGTAGGCGGCTGCAGTAATTTTGAAGCTTTTAGATTGTTGACTTTTAAATTCAATTCCTTCCACCCAAAAGAAGAATTCGAAGCTAAGCTATGAACAGAGAAGGACTGAGAGTCAATTGAAAAGAACTTCTGCAATTATGATTCCCTTCCCTGAGGCAGGGGCCGGTACTAATAAAGCATTAATATTTGGAAACGAGAATTGGTTATTTTTAAAAATGCGATTGGTGTGTTTTCAAGAGACTAAATAATAACGATACATATTGGGAAATTTCTAAAAATTAATACTTTTTGTTGTACAAAGTTAAACAACAAAGAACAACACAAAGGAAAAAGTCGGTCCTCACACTCCCCTCCCACCCTATAGCAATCCTACTTTAGTGAAAAAAACAAACTGACAAAATAAACAAATACTAATGATGAAAAGGAGAAATCTATAAGTGGAAATGATTCCAGACTATTTTTTTCCATTGGGATCACATTTTTAAACCTAGGTGACAAGCTCCAAGTGCCATGGGCACCGTGAGAAAGCCACAGGTCCTTTGGTTAGCAGGATCTACATTGTAAACAGGTCCTGGAGAAAGTCGGGAAAAGGCATTTAAAGGGGCAAAGGCTCATGCTAAAACGTTGGGGAACTGAGCTTGCTCAGCCTGGGAAAGGGAGGCTGAAGCGTGAGTCAGTCAGTCAGGGAGTGTTCCGAGTGCGCCCAAGCAGCTGAGTAATGTCAACAGGAGAGGTTGGAAGCCGTAGCACGTGGGCATCTAAGTCACACTTGCTGAGGTGCCTACCCTGATGGTCGTTCTACCATGGAAAGGGTGAAAAATCCCTTCTCTGGGGCTTCAAAAACAGGGTGAATTGTCATCCAGCAGAGGCAGCTCTAATATTAACAGCCGGAAAGAGTGTATGAGAACATGATGCTCCTTGATAGTTTATTACTGTTTTTCCCAATAATGACTTTAAAAAAAAAAATCAGAGAATGGGAAATGCAGGAGGGACTAGAAAGGCAGGAGGAGGAGTGGCAGAATTGCAATCAATCTATCTCATGGAAAGTAGAGAGAGAGGCAGTAGAAGGAGCAAATGTTAAGTGAAATCAGACAAGCACAAAAAGACAAATCCCACATGTTCTCACTGATATGTGGGAGCTAAATATTAAAAGCAATGGATCTCATGGAGACGGAGAGTAGTATAGTGGTTATCAAAGGCTGGGAAACGCTGTGGGAGGAAGGATAAAGTGGGGCTGGCTAATGGGTGCAAAAGTATAGTTAGTGAAATAGAATGGACAATATTTGATAGCACAACAAAGTGACTATGATTGACAATAAGTTAGGGTAGACTTTAAAATAATTAAAGGAGGAGAATTGGAATGTTCCTAACACAAAGAAATGATACATGCTTGAGGCGTTGGATACCCCAATTACCCTGATTTGATTAATACACATTGCATGCCTGTATCAAAACATCATGTGTGCCCTATAAAGATATACAACTATTACGTACCTAAAATAATTAAAAATTCAAAAAACCAAAAATATATGCTTAGTGACATTTTGGAATTGGACTGTTGGATCTTTGTGTTGCTGGGTCTTCTTACTTTCTATTGAAAGAAAAGCTGGATACATTACCCTTAAGCATAAGTCCAGTTTATTGTCTGACCTTACATAGTATATTGAAGTATTAGCATCTCAAATGGAGTGACTCCTTAACTTGACTTTATCCCTGGTTTTATAAGCTGTTAAAGCAAAAATTAACTTCTTAAGAATTAAAAGTCAGAGAGGTAGAAAGACCAAAGCATGGTCAGAGAATGTCCTAATCCAGTCCCGTGTTTGAATGAATGTTGAAGAGATGCAAGGGTGGCGTGGAGAGCGGGGATGATCACCATCAGAACCGGGAGCATGTGCCAAGAATACGTCTGGGGAAGTGCCTTGACACTGGAGCATACCTCCCAGGTTGCAACCTTGACTCTTCCCCTTGCTAGCTATGGGAGTTGGAAAACTTTCTCTGCATCCCTCAGCTTCTTCACTTACAGCAGGGACTTAACACCAGAACCTACGCAAAAGGCTATGGTGGCTGGGCGCAGTGGCTCACACCTGTAATCCTAGCACTTTGGGAGGCCGAGGTGGGAGGATCGCTCAAGGTCAGGAGGTCGGAACCAGCCTGAGCAAGAGCGAGACCCCGTCTCTACTAAAAAATAAGAAGAAATTAATTGGTCAGCTAAAAATATATAGAAAAAGTTAGCCGGGCATGGTGGCGCATGCCTGTAGTCCCAGCTACTCGGGAGGGTGAGGCAGGAGGATCGCTTGAGCCCAGGAGTTTGAGGTTGCTGTGAGCTAGGCTGACGCCACGGCACTCACTCTAGCCCGGGCAATAGAGCGAGACTCTGTCTCAAAAAAAAAAAAAAAATGCTGTGGTGAGGACGAGCTGAGCTGATACATGTAAAGCACTTAGGACATTGCCTGGAACACAATAAATGCCTGATGATGATGATGATTAAACTCGCCAAGCCTCCGTCTCCTTGTTTGTAAAATGGAGTGAATAATACCTAGCTCATAGGGCTGGTATTAGATTAAATGACAATGTTTCGGCACCTAGCACAATTGCCTGGGGCGTGGCAGCTAGGTCATTCTACCCCCAGCCACTGGTAAGTTTAGAAATGAGCAACTGAGCCATTTCCATCCAATAAGACTTGAAGTTCAGTCTGCTAGTGCCTTCCATGGAACTTTTGTCACTCCTAAGAGAGAGCCGCAGGAAGAGACTGTCTCTTATTTGTGTCTGGATGTGACACTTCTCATCCTTTTACTCAATTCTCATATCCAGTATAATGACAAATGAATGTGCATGTATAAAATAAGTGGTTGCCAATAAATTACAGTAGAATGAAATTTCTGGAGACCAAAAAGACTTGTAAGGAAGCCGGGCTCTGGGCTAGCTTTAGTCTTCGTACAGAAGCAAGTTTCCCCCAAGTGACACCCCTTGGATACTGACAGTCAGATACTGGTCTTGTGGAACGAGGTGTCTTAGAAACACCATCTACTACCCAAACCGCAGGATCTCAGCTTTGAGTCTCTGTCCCACCTGAAATCTAGCCAAAGAAATTAATGTCCAATGAGAACAAAGAGTTTCTAAAAATATGGCAAGGGACACACACAAAGCTTGCTTGCCTTATGCCCCCAATAAGAACTTGGGGACCATGAGGTTTCTTAGGTCACTGAAAACTCCATATGGAAAGAACCATTTCATCTTCAGAAGGTTTTTTCCCCCATGTTCAGTTTCCTAGCCTGGTGCCTGGACCTTAGACTGCACCCAGCACTCTCCTTCTTTACTGTAAGGCTTTTTATCTCAAGATACTGGCCTGGGAAAGTAGCAGAGTGATCCAGAGGGAAAAGAGACAAGGGCTGATGCAGGTGACAAACGGACAAACGACAACAGACTCAAGGAAAGAGATGCTGGTTGGAGACACTGGGGTTAAGGAGCCAACAGGTGGAGGGCTTTGGTTTCAGTTTTAAATAACTCAACCGTCAAGTTATTACATAATAATATTTACATTTGTTGAATGGTCAGTATGTGCCAGGCAATCTTCCAAACACCACATAGATATTAACTCACTTAATCCTCAAAATACCCTATGAGGAAGGGACTTATATTGTTCCCATTTTAAAGATTGGAAAAATAAGACACAGCTGTTTAAGTGACTCACTCAAAGCCACCGAGCTAGTAAATGGCAGAAGAGCATTTGAAACCAGGCAGTCTATCTCCAGAACCAATGCTCTTAACATTTACACTGTTGGTATGTTCAATAAATAAATACTTTTTTTTTAGATACACATTCCCTGCATCATTCTTACTTTAAGCCGTAGTTACTACAACATAATCCATTATGAGCAAAGATCTGGGGCAGTACCTTGGAGCTCACTGTCATGATAGTCTGTCTGCGGTAAGTTCCCAGTTATGGGAAATTGGAGGAGTAAATAAAATTTAGTGGAGAAAACTAAAATCAAACACCGTTTTTTTGTTTGTGAGTTAAACAATGCTGAGCCCAAGCAAAAATAACTTAGTTACTTGCTCCAGGAAGTGATTGTTTCTAGAAGATAAGACTACAACCAACTAAAATAATTAACTAGTGAGGACTATGAGCTGACTCCTCCAAACTTACCTGTAAGATGCTTACAGTACTGTGCCCACCAATCCAAAGCTGTTCTGTTAGAAATTCTGCCCACTCCCAACCAGTTCCCGGCTTGCAAGACCCACCTAAAATCACCCAGCCAAAGACCTACAGCTCTAGAAAGATCTTCTCCCTGTTTTCCCCTTCTGAGACACTAAGACCCTGCAAGGTGGTGGGCTCTCTATTGCAGTAAGTTTGATAAACTTGGCTTTGCCCGCTATGTAGGCGTGTCTGGTGGTCTTTTGGGGGAGTTGACAGCTGGCAGCGGGAACACCTTCACCATCTGGTGCTGGGCTACCCATGCTCCTTTGCGTCACTCCAGAAGCACCACTGACTGACTAACCTGGGCAACTCCTTGGCAATGACCTTGGCAACTCCTTGCCAATGACACTGCTTCCATTCTCAGAGGCGCTTTGGCTGCCCAGCTCTCAAGAATGGGCTCCCCGAGACTGGAAAAGGAGTGTCAAGGGCACAGCAATTCGAGACTTCTTTATTTTATTTCTTAAGATTTTTTAAAAATAAAAAGGGAAGAAGTTAACAAAATCTTTGCATTTCAAAACTGAAGTCCATCATTCTATACACCGGTTTTACTAGCTGACGGGCTGCCCGGGACAGACAGGACAGGCCGAACGAGGAATGTTTCTGTTGTGAAAGTCCCCGGCTTGGAGCTGTTTTCTTCACACTAATCCAGTAATGCATACGCTTGTGTGGCTCATTTGGGGCCTACTTAAAAGGAATTACAGGTATTTGTTTCCATGACCAGACCACAGCATGAGGAAATTTGGCAGTCCTCTGGGACAGTGAATTCTTGAAGACTCTGTTAATTACTCTCGATCCCTCTCCTCCCACTATGGAAGATTTCAGGTCCATCTGGGAACAGGAGGCGCCGAGTGGAAAGGTGAGCTGGGCCTTTCCTACTTCATCTGATTCCTGCCCTGCCCAGCGCCTCGTAACTCCCTGGCGCCAGCAACCTCTAGTTTTCTGGGACAGATCTGAGTTTATCTCATTTCATTTGACTTAAAAAATATCTTTAAACATGCACACACGTCTATATAATTTGACATAAATGATAAAATGTGATCATCTTGCACATATGGTATTTTTACTTGAAGCAACCTTATAAAAATCTATTTTCTCTTTCACGGCCCCCACCTCTGTCACCTCCCTGTCCTGACCAGGTCACATCAATGTCATGTTAGTCCCCTTCCCCAACAGCTTCCAGGCAATCCTTGCTAACAACCTTGGTAATCATATACCAACATAGGCACGTATAAGATTTGTTTTCTAGTTGTTTATAATCACCTGATGCACACTTTTCCGCATCTTGCTTTTCTCATACAATAACATATTGTAGAAATCCTTCCAAGTAAATTGGTACAGTTCAAATTCACTCTTTTAATCACGTAGTCTCCGGTGACGTGTATTTCACCGTGACTTTTTTTTAACCATTTTCTCACTGATGGACATTTGCCTTGTGTCCAGGTGTCACCGTTTGCCACTATGACAGTGCTGTGGTAAGCATCCTGGGACACATGTCATGTTCCTCCTTACCAGTGGTCTTCTAGCTATGGGATAATTTCTTAGGAATAAATTGCTGAGTAGAAGAGTATATTTTTTAAAATTTTAACATATATAATAGATATTACCAAGTTACTTTCCTGAAAGGCTATAGTATTCACACTTTTCCTCATATCTCTGCTGTTATGGACTGAATTGTGTCCCTCCAAAATCCAGATGTTGAAGCTCTTATCCAGATGTTGACTGTAACTGGAGATGGGGTCTTTAAAAAGGTAATTGAGGTTAAATGAGGTCACAAGGGTGAGGCCCTAATCCAATAGGACTGTGGCCTTATACGAAGGGGGAGAGATACCAGGGATGCTTGCAGAGAACAGGCCACGTAAAGACATGGCAAGGAGGCCACCTGCAAGCCACAGACAGAGGCTGCTGGAGAAACCAACCCTGTTGGCACCTTGCACTTAGACTTCCAGCCTCCAGAACTGTGAGGAAGTGACTTTCTGTGGTTTAAGCCACCCGGTCTGTGGGATTTTGTTACGGCAGCTGAGAGAGAGGGCAGCAATGAAGAGCAAGGGGTGCGGGTGGAGGGCCCCCTAGAGCCCTCGGGGGTGCAGGCCAGGTGCTCGCAGTGCTGAGCAACCGTGGCAGTGGCTGCGAGGGGGCCCGGCTCAGGATGAGCTAGAAATACAGAGCTGCAGTCCGCATCTTCAAGGACTCTACAGATGGTGGGAGCTACAGGTGCTCAGTGGAGACAAGGTCAACACTCTCCACTCTCCCAAAAACTGTGTGCACACAGACTCATGTTAAATAAAACTTAAGGGAGGCCACTGTTGTGGACTGAGCTCCTGCACTAGGCCCCAGCGGACCAGACCAAACCGGAATGGAGTCGCTTATGCTGGGTGTGATGCAATCAAACCCTACTTTAAAATGGGCCAGCTTTCCAAAAAAACAGGAGATTGGCAGCAACCAATCAGAAGGGGCCATGTGTACCCAAGCCAGTGTGATGAGGAAGTCCCTCTGCCTTAACCCTGTAAGGAAAGTCACTTTGAACTGACCACGCTGCTTCTTGTACCCTGTTTCTGCTTCTTTAGCCTCTTTCTGCCTATGACCCCTCCTCCGCTCAGTCCAGGGGAGTGCCTCTTCTAAACCTTTGGATGCGATGCTACTCGATTTATGAACATCTAATAAAAACTAGTTAGACCTTTAAACTCAATGCGTTGAAATTTTGTTTTTTCATGCTTTGTTTCATGAATGTTGTGCACACATCTCTTGGAGTGGACTGAGGGCCCGGGAAAGATATTACTGCGGCCACCTCTGTGTCAGGAAGGCCGTGACCAGGGAGGGGGCCAGGTCACTGACCAGACACGAATGTAAGTCATGGGCCTGTGTCTGCGAGTGGTCACCCGGAGATCACTCAGCTGACATGAAGGAAATGCCCTTGTTATACAGCTGCTTCCCTTTCTCTTCCATCTTCTTGGAAATTTCTGTCAAGGAAAAGAAAATTACCAAAGGAAAACCCTTGATATCTGTTCAAAACTCACAGTTTACAAACCACTTTGAAATCGATTATTTCATTTGATTCTTTGCTACAAAGCCTTGTCCTTTGAGAAGAGAGATTATTTTCCTCATCTGACAGACTCATAGTAGCCAAGGGGCACAGAGATAGTAAAATTTAGCAATCTTTATGACAAACCTAATTTATGTTCTGTCTCCCAACAGATTTGCTAAGGAGTTTTATGTTCGTTTACCGAATTGCCCTGGAGCAGGAGTTTGCACAAACTCTGCTTTGAAAAGGCCCAGGGATGCCAAGAATGTGTCTCAGGGTCCCCAGGTCGGGAGGGGTGCAGAGAGGCTTGGGGTGTACAAAATGCAGGCTCCTGTGCCCGGTTCAAGCCCAGCAGCTTCGCTTTCCCTGCTTTGTGTGCTGTTTTCCCCAGTGAGATGTCTGCGGAAAAGATTCTGCAGGGGTGGATTGGAGAAGAGGGGTGACTATTGTTTTAGGGAAACAGAAGGAAAAAGAGGCAGAGCTGCATCTTACTCATTTCTGAATGCCTGGCTTCTAGCCCTCAGTAGATGCTCCATTAGTATATTTGCAAAGAGTATTTGGAGAGGAGAAGGGTGAACGTGATCAGGGTTATTTAGGGGTGGGGCAGGGACAGTCAGTGGAGTGGAATTGAAAGTCCAATAAAAACACTGGAAGGTCAGTGATTTTTTGCAAATATTTGTAAACTTATATTAACCAAAACTCTGAAGATCAAGTGGGTGAGTAAGTAGTGTGACGCAAAGTCACTTTTAGGGATTTTGTTTTCTCCCAGTGAAAATAAAGCCTTACTTTCATGCCGGGAGGTGGAAGGGGTGGGGAAAATGGCCAGAGAAGAGGGCTGCAAGACTCTCCTTTCCCTACATCAACTGAGTGCCGCTGGCTGTGGGGAAACTGAGGAAGAGCGGCCCCTCAGCGACAGAGGGGTTGTTATGGAGCAAACAGGCTCAACTTACCGCTGTGCACAGAAGCCAATAACTACAGTACTGGCTTTCAAGAAAAGACTTTTATTATAAAACTGGTCAGCAAGGAGACAGGAGCAGGCTCAAATCTGTCTCCCCAATTTGCGGTTGGGGCAGATTAATGGGCTTGAAGGGTGAGGGGAAGGATTTAGGAAAGTCAGCTTGGCTGGGTCTGATCAGAGGGCTTTAACTTTGACTATTATGGTAAGGTATGTTGAGGCAGATTTTGGTCCTGGATCTTGTGGACCAGTAGACCCCTCAATTTTGAAAAAGTTCCAGTGTTCAGGTTCAGATCATGTCCTGGACTTCTTGGCTTCAAGGGGAGAAATTGTTGGTTCTGGGTGTCATTACAGGTCAAACCTTTTTTTTCTTTTTTTTTTTTTATTGCATGTGCCTGGGGTACATGACTTGCAGTTTTTAGCTCTGTTACACTTACAAGATAACTTGACATTTTGCCATCAACAGAGTAGGCCCACTTTGGGCTGGTCTTACAGACACCCCCTGCCCCTTTTGTGTTTGGTTTATTCCTCAGTCTTGAGGGAACTGGGGCAACGACTGCTCTAGCTACTTTTTGTTGACGAGGGGCATAGGTCTGGGTCTAAGGAGTAAGATTATTTTGTATATAATTATAAATACTCAACAGGTCCCAGGTTATGGCCAAACAAGGAACTCTTTTGTACACTGGATAATTATTTTATGAACAAGGGGGAATTGATTTAAAAATACAAGATAGACAACAGGTATGGACCTTGACAAGAAGGAAGAGAATTTTCAACATACATAGAATTATAATTCTTAGTTTAAGTAGATCCTCAAAAATAGATCTTATTTCCAGTGGAAACTATGAAAACAGGTTTTCTAACATATCTAGGCTTATTAGGGGTCACTTGATGGGACCAAGTGGCTTCTTGTCTAATTTTATTTAGATGGGTCTCAACTTTTGTAGAAGTATTAATGCAAACACAGCATGACAAATTAGCCGTGGCACAGACACCTAGCCAGTATATACTCTGGAGTATATAACCTTGATCCATCTGGTGAAGATGTCTACAAATACTAACCAGTATCTATAGTTTTTTCTAGTTCTTGGCATAACCATGAAGTCTATTTGCCAATTTTTTTCTTGGCTCTGTTTTTTGGGTTTGGACCCCTTGACTGCTGGAGGCAGTCCTGTCTTTGGATTATTTTTAGCACAAATAAGACAAGTTTAGACAAGATTTTGGATAGTCATTTGTTTGTGTGGCCCAACAATAAACTTTTGTAACCAGGGATAGGTTGTGTCTGTTTTATAATGTCTTCTCCAGTGTAAATGGGCAATAACCTTTTTCATCAAATGCCCAGGAACAAACATTATTTCTTGTTTATTGTAAATCTAGCCCTTTTCAATTGTCTTATATTGTCCTCTATCTATGTCCCAAGTATCATTATGAAATCCCCATTTGTTTACTCTTTTTAGATCTATTTTTGAGAGTGCTGAGGTTTAAATAAGGATAGATCTATGCCTGGAGTAAGCATCAGAGCCTTTGTGTTGGGTTCTTTGGTCCTGGCCGCCTGCTTTGTTGACTGATCAGCTAGATTACTGCCCTTAGTTATAGAGCTGTCAGCCTTTTGGTGGTCCGGGCAGTCTGAGACTCTTGGAGGATTGGTAATTTTTTCCCATCAACCATGGATAGGGAAACTGATATTTATTAATGCCTGGAGGTAGAAACATCCACTCCCCTATACACTGCATTTTTTTAATCACCATTGTCAATTCCTCATCTCATCCAGGGACATCTGCTATGTCCCAAAGCACCTCAGACTCATATGGTAGGGAAATCGCTGGCACAGGTGGGCAGATATGTGCCTGTTTGCTTTTACACCCATTCCCCGTCTTTCCCTGCTCTGCTCCATACTGCTGGCGCTGGCCCCACAAACTCCCCTTCCCAGGCTCCTGTGCCCACTTGCCTCCCTTCTAGGTTGAGCCAATGAGAGGCATGGGTGCAGGAAGGGGGACGCTCAGCAGTACACTACCCCCTCCCCCACACTCGCCAGCCTTTTCTTGGGCAGTGGCTACATCTCTGTAGGTGACCACATTTCTTCTTGGACCCAGCTTCACCACACAGCCCCTTCTCTGCTTCCAGCTCCTCTCTTCCCAAGTCTGTCATTTCCCCCAGTGTTGCAGCCATGGGGCTCCTCAGGTGGCAGCATGCAGTGCCCCCTCCAGAGTTCCAGCTCACAGTTCCTGGGTCTGTGAGATCAGTCCCCTCCCTTTGTTCTGTCAACCTGCAATCATTGAAAGGATCAGAATCCAATTTAAAAGAGTTTATTCAAGTGTAAAGCTGAGAGTAGCCATTCAGGTAACACAGACTCCAAACGAATGGGGTCAGTGCTCCAAAGTTAAAAGTTAAGATCTTGCTTATATAGGGAGAAAACAAAGAAACTTAGTAGGATTATAATATTTTCTACACAAGGCTGGTTTATGAGTTCCAGCAAGTTAATTATTTACAGATTGTTTTCTTTTCCATTTTCCTTGTGGCTTGTTTTCTTTACAGCTTGTTTTCATTTTCTTTCCAATTTTAAAAGAGTATATTTGACATTCCATCTTAGACAATGTGATAGTCGTGAAGAAAGAGAGGGAAGAGGGAAGTTCATCTATAATGAAGGTCAACAGTGAAGAGGGAAGGCAGTCTTCCCTGGCACCCTTTAGTCATTACAACATTTCACAAAACAATGTGGGTAAGGAAGAAGGCAAATCTATAAACAGAGAATCAAAGAAACAAAGGTCACAGCTGCCTGGGTGACAGCTGTCTATCATGTGGCTCAGGCCCGGTCATCACATTCCTTTAAGGCTCAAAATAATTTAAAGTTCCAACAGCTTGGATTTTGAATTACTTAAATTTCCAGTTCCTCCAGCCTTAGCAGTGGTAGCAGCTTCCTGCATTTGTTAGTCTCTGGGTTGCCTCACCCTCCCTTTGCTTTCTAACACCTTCCTAACTAGCCTGTTGTACTAGACTCTACTAAACTCTCTGCCCTGGGATCTGTTTCTTGATCGCGCCCCAACTACAACACAAGGGTCAATTAACCCAGTAAAAATTTTCAGCTAATTTGTATCTCTTTCCATTCTCTGACAAATATTGCAGGTCCATTCTTCCCACTTCTGGAATTGTCTGTATTGGATTCATAAAACAGTACTCCAAAATCAAGGCCTCAGAAATAGTTCTTCTCTGACCTTCTCCCACCCTCTTGCCTCTGAGTCCCATTCTCCCCTGAGGCTAGCTATAGAAACTAGAATCCCTCTTCCCCAAGCTGGGTCATAAGAGCCAGAACCCCTTTTCTGAAAGCCAACCATGAACCTAAAATTATTTTGTGTAAAAACTGGCCACAAAAGAGTTATCTGACCTACCTTGTTTAACAGGAGATCATAAGACTCCTATTCCAGAGAGGGTCCTGCCCCACACCCAGAAGGAAGGAATGCGCGTGCAGAGAGGCCAAGAAGAATCTAGACAGACAGGACTTGCTGGGTTTCCCCACTCAGTCTATTAGCCTCAGATCATACACTTTTTGTCCAGTCATTTCTATATGGCTGTGCATACTTTGTTGAGCTTAAGCAGAAAAATGAACAATTTCCCCCGTACCTTTAGGTCTTCGTTCTGCAGGGTCCCATGTATACACATTAAATAAATGTGCATGCCTTTTCTCCTGTTAATCAGTCTGCCTCATGGCAGTGATTTTTTAGTGAAACTTTAGGGCCAAGGGCCTTGGTCCCTCCATCTGCACACACTCCTTAGACACCCACCTGTCCTTTGCAGTATTGTCTGAGCTCACTGGCAGGGGCTTTGTACCAGGGCTCTTCTCTCCAAGCCTTCACAGGAACAGAAGGCAACCAAGGAAGACCTTCTTAGATGGAAATTAGTTTAATTTGCTTTCTTTGCATTTCTCAAAGATTTGTTTAGGAGATCAGGGGAGAGTTTAAACTATATGTATTGTTTCAGCCATTTAAAAAGAATTTGCCGGTATTAAATGCATCAAAAGTTCCCTCTCCCTCAGTAAAGAAGTAGCAGCAAAAAAGCATTCTGAATTAGAAAGTTTTGGCCTTATTCCTGTGCTGCAGACTGTCCCCCCTTCCCAATCTCAGATCCTCTCCTTCCTTCCAGCTCAACCAGGGTCTGCTGCAGAATCACTTTGCTCCTGCAACTAGTCCGAAAAACAACAGCATCAACAAAGAATGTGTGCTTTTCTTGGGCTCTCCAAAAACAATTTTTATTTTAGAGAAGTTGTGCAAAAATCTCTTCCCCTAGCTTTCTCCATATGTGCTTCTGCTTGGCCGCTCCACCCCAAGAATATGAGCATTCAAATGATCACCACCAGCCACAGGCTTGATCACCAGGGAGTGTGATAGTGCTCGAAGGAGGCCACACAGTCGGTTCCGTGTTTTGGAAAAATAATTCTTATTTAATTGATATTACTATTTATTGGATCCATGCCCAGAATTAAGATCAGTCCTGAAAATGTTTTTTAAAAATGTAAAAATCATCCCAAAAGTTTGCCATCTTGTGGAGAAAACATACACATGAAATCCTCAATGCCAAACTTTATATAATTTAAATAATAATGATGATAATAAATGATAAAAAAAATCCATGCTGTAAGCAGAGTGAGGAAGGAAAGGTTCATCACATGGGACAGAGTGTAGGGCCTGGGACACGCCTAAACCATTTGCTTATTGTCAAATAGAAATTAAACGGATAGACACACACCCTCACCTCTGTTGGGGAATTGCGTGGGGAACAAGACTGTATTAATCGCAACTTTAGAGGTTAAAAGTGTCAGAAACTATTCAAATCATCAAGCAGAGAGGGGAATCTATTGGTTAGGGACAGAAGTGGCCTCCGGCACACTGGATTCTAGAAGTGAAGGAAAGGCATTATTACTATCAAGCTCTCTGCATATTCTCCTGAGTGTTGGTCTTGTTCTCTTCCCCGACAGACAGTCTTGCTTTGTGAGTCAGGGGACAGGAGCATCCGCACGGGATACACCAGCTCTACTTCATCCCAGTTAAGGATGACCCCAGGGGAAAAGAGGACCTACACGGGGAAGTTCAGCAGAAGGACACTGATTGGCTGGGTCAATCATCCCCTGAGCAAATCACTGTGGCTGGGGATGAGGCCACTGTGATGGGCAGGGTTTGGCTGGGGAGCTGGGATCTGTCATCCTTAGCTGGAGCGCGGGACGCAGATGTCTGGCAGATGCCCATGAGAAAGTGGCGAAAGAGCAAACCCAGATGTGTAGATGGAACCTGCCGTGGCTTTAAGGGAAAGGAACCAGGATGGGCCTGGCTGAGATGTATGTGGTATTCGGGGTGGTTTATGGCAAGGGGCAGAGAACCCATAACCAGCGTGGGCTCTGATAGCATTTGCCCCTTCAGCTGCCTTCCTCGGGTGGGAAACTGCTCCTGAAGGTGGTTTTCCAAATCCTTCAGCCAGTGGGAGTAGTCACCTTACAGATGGGAGCTTACACGCAGTGGTAACAGCAGGGAATCAAGTCACAAGACAATGGGCTCGAGTCAGATTCTCTATACTTTCAGGGGGGACTGGATCTGGCTGCTTCTTGGACAGCCCTGAAAAGAGCTCTGGTGGGAGGGGTGGAGTGTTTGCCATGGGCTCCACCTGGGGACGTTCACGCGCACACCTGCGGGACAGGACTGACACTAGGGCAGCCAAGGACCACTAGAACCTGCATGTCCTTATCTCCAGCTTCCTCTCTCCTCATTCCTCCCAGCTAGACCCTGGCACAACTTCCCACATCCCCCCATCCTCTGTCTGGGATAAGGGAAATGCGAAACAGCTGAGCGGGCAGCCAATCACGGTATTTACGATGACCAGGATGGATTATTTCCAATGCGCCAAATGTTTAGCATATGTTATCTGACAGTATCCCTGTGATGGTAAATATTTTCTCTGCATTTCACGTTTGAATACAGAGTCCCTGAGACTCAGGATGTCCTTGCCACAAATCTCTCTCAATGGTTGTCTAATCCACCTCCTTTTACCCCAAAGGCCTCAGCTCTTTTCTGTGGACAGTGCCAGCTCTAAAGAGCTCTTTTCTTCAGGGAGAGCAAGGGTATGTAACAGGTCTATTAGCACCCAGCAAACATTGGGTCCCATCCCCAACACGGGCACAGGAGAGTCCAGTATTTGTCTTCCTTGTCCCTGGAGGAGCCAGCACATGAGAAATCTACCTCTCAGCCTGCAAGAAAGCTTCACACTGACTTTTTTCTTTCCCCAGCTCTTTGCAGCGGTGCCATCAGGACAACTTGGTGAATATAAAAGGTTTTCAAAGCCCAGAGAAATATGTATTTTTGAAGGCCCCACAGGTGGCTTTGATATGCACCTTGGCAAGAGTTATTGTAATGAGTTAGCCTGCCACAGTTCCATGGGTGCTGCCAGAAGACATGAGACTCCTAGGTCAGAAACAAGGGACTTTATTACTCAGAGCACAGTAAGCAGTAAAGGCTTCATAGCAAGCCATGCAGCTCAAGAGGAGTGTGTGTGTTGGTGGCGGTCGGGGGTCAAGAGGATAATACAAATACAATATTTTTATCATAATCATTGAAATGTTTATCATTTTGGAGACTTAGTTTTAAATTTGAGCGGAATATGTTTGGCAGCAGCATTTGCAGGAGAGATACCCTCTCAGAGCCTGGCTAAAATGCTCTGGGCAAGTCCAGGGTCTGCACAGTCTGGAGAAGGTTGTTGTTTTCTGAGAAGTTGTGGGTATGCATATCCTACTACCCTACTGCCTCACCCAGCCAGATGCCCCGGCGTCGGGGGATGCTGTGGTTCTCAGGCAGAGCCTGGTGAAACCACCAGAGAGGCCCATCTTTTCCCATGAGACACCACTGCACCTACCTTCTTGGTGTGCAGGGTCTCCAGAACCCCACTGGGTACCTGCCAGGGGACCTGATCATCATGAGAGCAGTAGTCTCAGTGATCTCAACTGGAGTGTGCTCAGAACCATCCAGAGAACTTACATAAACTCAGGTGCCTGGGCCACACTCCAAAGATTGAATTTGAATTTCTGGGGTGGGGCCCAGAGAAGTATGTATTTTTGAAGCCCCACAGGTGGCTTTGATATGCACCTTGGCAAGAATTATTTTAACAAGTTAGCCTGCCACAGTTCCATGGATGCTGCCGGAAGACTCCTAGGTCAGAGACAAGGGACTTTATTACTCACAGCACAGTAAGCAGCATAGGCTTCATATTTAGGTTGGTTGCCCTTGTGTCCCAGATAACCACAGAGTGATGCAGAGTGGCCCAGATGGATACTGCTATGGTTTGGCTAAGGTTTGTTTGTCCCCACCAAATCTTATGTTGAAATTTGATCCCAAGCATGGTGGTGTTGGGAGGCGGGGCCTAGAGGACGGTGTTTGGATCATAGGGGTAGATCCCTCGTGAATAGCTTGGTGCTGTTTCCTCAGTAGTGAGTTCTTGCTCTCTTGAAAGGCTGAATTAAATATTTTAGAATATACGTTTTTAAAAAAGTATGTTATCGTAGGTGAGGTTCTCTGGAAGCTGCGCCTGAAATGGGCATTCTTACTTGAGTGATGTATTAGGGGAGGGAGGGAATCGAAATAAGGGTGGATGGTTTGGTATGGGGTGGGGTCGAGGAGGGAAGCCAGCCAGTGGTCTCAGCTGGAGTCACACACAGCCTGATCCATGGGGAAGCTCTGACCATGAATTGATCCACAGAGTTGGCCCCTGTGGTGGTTTTAAAATATGTTCTCAAATTCTTTGACCCTCCTCCCTTCAAAAGGTGGATCTTAATTCCTCTACCCATGAAAGTGGGCAGGACTTGCCTGCAGGGACAAGAATGAGATGTTTGTGATGCCACACGACTTCTGAGGTGAAGTCAGAAAAGGCTTTGCTACTTTGCCTTGCTCCCTCGGGTTGCCCGCTGCGGGATAAACCGGTTGCTGGGTCACGAGGATTCTCAGGCAACCCTGGGAGAGTGCCATGGTTGGTGGAACTGAGCATGCTGCCGACAGCCAGCACCACCTTGCCAGTGAGTGAGTGAGCCCCCGGGTCCGCCTGCCGCAGTCGAGCCTGCAGCCCTTGTGGACATACTGCCTGCAACTTCATGAGAAACCCAAGCCGGAATCGCTCGGCTAAGCTGCTCCCAAATCCCTGGCCCACAGGAGGTAATAAATGTTCATTGTTATTTGAAGTCACTAAGTTTTGCATTAATTTATTTGGAGAAACAGGTGACTATTAATAATACAGCCGTGATGGCAATCAGTCACTGGTTGTGGGATGCCGAGGGAGTGGATAGCCTCCCGAGCATGTGGCTCCCGTTCGGCCAAGGGCCGCTCTTCCGGAAGCTGGCAGCTGCTGCGAGCCAACACTCGAAGAGGCTGGGAGATGAGTGCACCTGCCTGGGAAGGGGGACCTGGGCGAGGCACCAGTAGCACCCACTGTAGGTATTGGTTATAACTATCTAAATATAGCTTCAATCGTGATAGTTCCGCATGCACATACACACACACGATTATAGAAATATTTTGCAGTCCTCTCATGGGTACCATTACTTTAGTTTGTGTAACCAGGACGTACACAACCAGAACTGCATTCCCGAGGAGCAGCAGCAGAGGCAGCGGTGGTGGGAAGCAGCAAGGTGATCTAGAGTCACTTTATTTATTACTCACTAGGTCCTGAAAAGTGCTTGCAAAATAGAAAGTGCATGCAGAGATGATCAATAATAACTAACTATAGTGTCTTCCTTTCATTACTATTCAAGTCTTGCTTCCCAGGGTGACACTTCATAACTCACTCCTAAGTGTGCCGTTGAAAGTGAGAGGGAGGGAGGGGTGTCCCCGGGAAGAGGCGGGGGAGGAGAGAGACTCCACAGCTTGGCTGACAGCACCTCGGCTGTCACTTCAGATTCTGGTTGCTTTCTCCATTGGACAGGTCGGGAAAGCCACCAAATAGAGGGCAAACTGCCCCCAACCTGCCCCAGCACACCCTTTGTCTCAATCTCTAGGTATAGAGGCAGGAGGGCCTCAGCATCTAATTGAGTCCAATGCTATGGTAAGGCACCCAGGAGTCCCAGTTTCTGGGGTCCAGGGTCAAAGGCAAAGCGCAATTTCCACTCCAGTGGTAATTAAAAAATGGAAAAGACTTGTGGGGTGGGGGAGGATGCCCCCAAATGCCCAAATTTTGGCTTCCACAAACCAGTGATAGCCATAATGCAGTGATGGGGGCAGAAAAGAGGAACCAAGTCGGGGCTTTTGCTCTGGCAGAGTCATACGTGGTTGGGCAGCCTGCTCCAATGTGTGTACTTAATGACATCATTTGGGTTTCTGTGTGTGTGTGTGTGTGTGTGTGTGTGTGTGTGTCTGTGTGTCCTATTTAGAAAGAAGGACCTGGTCACTAGGGGCTCAGATGCCAATAACTCTTAACAAAAATGCATTCACATTGGATGAAGTGAACACTCAAGCCCAAGACTGTTCCCCATTCCCCATCAGCCTGGTTTGCAACCATGATGACAACAGTGGTGCCAACCATGGTGATGATGATGAAGATGTTGTTGTTGATGAGCCCATGGACCAGATTTAGTGCTGCCTACCTTGAAATTCAGAAATACATGATGGCAGAAATTGAATTCAGGCAGCATTTGGCTATAGGCAAGGGACTGATGACTGCTTGTTGGGTAGCTTATATGCAATCCTATGATGATCCCAAGGTCATTGTTGTTGATGATGATGATGATGATGATGAAGGGATAGATCTGGAAAACCTCCAGAAGCTAATGGATGGCAATGGATATAGTAATGGATGATTTTCCCTGGGCTTATATAGGAATTACTGGTATGGACATGGAGAAGAAGGAGGCTCTAGATCAAATGAGATAAGACAAGCATGGTCCATTTTTAAGGTATTGTAAAAAGTACAGATTGCTTATCTCACATTTTCACATCTGAAAATGTGAAATCTGAAATGCTCCAAAGTTTGAAACTTTTTGAGTGCTGACATGACACTCACAGGTCATGCCCAAAGGCAAGGGTCATTGGAGCATTTCAGATTTCAGATTTTCAGATTGGGGTTACTCAACTGGCAAACATAATGCAAACATTACAAAATCCAAAAAAAAAAAAAAATCTGAAATCCGAAACCCTTTTGGTCCCGAGTATTTTGAATAAAAGATACTCAACTCATATTGATGCTGAGGTTGAGAATCCTGGGCTTTATTTACTAGGAAAGGGGACCCCATCATCAGTAGGGTTTTTTATCCCTGCAGCCCCCAATCCTCGGCCCTTGGACTGGTACCAGGCCATGGCCAATTAGGAACCAGGCTGCGCAGCAGGAGGTGAGTGGCCAGTGAATGAGCAAAGCTTCATCTGTATTTACAGCCGCTCATCACTCACATCACTGCATAAGCTCTGCCTCCCTGCCTGCTCACCCCCGGGGTTCCATGGAAAAATTGTCTTCCATGAAACTGGTCTCTGCTGCCAAAAAGGTTGGGGACCACTGTCTTAACCCCATCACTATTGACATTTTGGACTGAATAATTCTTTCTGTGGAGTCCTGTCCTGTGCAAGCAGGATGTTTAGCAGCATCCATGACTTCTGCCCACTTGATGTCAGTAGCACACATCTAATAGTTACCAACAAAAATATCTCCAGACATTACCAAATGCCCCGGGGACAGGGGAGGTCAAAACCACCCTGGTTGAGAAGCACTGAGCTAGGGGGAAAGGCAGACACCACGGAGGAGTCAGCAGAGAAGAGTTCTGCGTAGGAGAGGAAAAGTCGGGCCGAAGGGGGCTCATGCAGGGAGATATAGACTGTCCTCCTCCAGAGAAAAGAGTTGTCAAGACGCAGGATCAGGGCCCAGGAGCAGGACTTCAGCAGTAACAGCTGCAGAGGCCCCTGATTCCAGAGCAGCTGTGCACCTGCTGTTGCCACAGCAGGACCTGGCCCTGCCCACCTTGGCTGGACCTGCCCCCAACTCTTCCCCCCGTCAGGGAGACATCGTTGTCCTCTTGAGCCCCTTTCATTGGAAAGCATCTTCTACAAGGCCTGTTAAGGGAGGTGTCTGAGGGTTTTTTTCTGGCAGGCTAGTTACCTCTGTGCACAAGGGAAGCACCTAGAAGAAGTGAGGTAAGAAGGCACCTCCTAGTAGCAGAGTCGGTCTCCAACCTGGAAATCGAATCCTGAAATACAGCTGCGCCTGAAACTTCCTGGGTCCCTGTGGGAATTTTAGAAACCTCTGAGTTTTAGGACATGCAGAATGTGTTCATGGGCGTCAAGCAGCATTTAAACGACTACACTCTGGTTTCCAAAGAAACAGGATGTTATTATGGGAGACATTGTCCTCATCAGCCTCGGTTACTGTCAGTATGTGTCTGAGGACAATGCCTTGTGTGCTACATGGGAGAGTGACTCAAGCCATGATTCAGCCCTCTTTGCCCCAACTGGATTGATAACGACAGCTTCACTTGGGGTTCTGGAGCCGACAGGTGGGTGTCTAGCTCGGACTCTTAGATGCAGAACAAATGACTCACCGGGATGAGTCTCTATCACCGCATGGTGGAATATTCACTGCATCCCAGAGGTGACTTGGGGCTCTTCACAGGCTGAGTGTTCTGGAGGGATGGAACTCTTCTCCCAGCAAATGGAGGACCATGCTGGAGTCCTTAGAGCCAGAACTGGTGGAGCAGCAGGCAGGGCCGGGCTGTGTCTGGGAGTGTCAGTGTGGCATCCCCTGGCAAAGGCTAACTCTTCAGTACCCTCAGGGGACTCCCTGAAGAATTTAATTCAAAGGGTGAAATAATCTCCGAGTACAACCACAGAACAAGCAGGTATGAGGGACAGAAGTGACTCGCTGAAGCAGCAGTGTGAGGTGGGGAGGCATTGTAGGGCCCCCAGAGCTTCACCATGGACCCCCAGCTAGTGCCTGAGCCCCACAGCCTCAGGGTCCTCCTATGAAAGACTAGGATAATGAGGCCTAACCCACAGGTGGCTAGGAGCACAAATGAAAGAGCCTATGAGAAAGTGCTTCCTGGGCCCTAAATAGTGGGGTAAATGTTGGTTATCATTGGCCCAATTCCACAGGCTTCACAAATGGCACTTTTATTGTATTATAATAAAGCATCTGCATTTCTATGGGAAAAGTTATAGGGTTACTTTAACTCCTGATAAGAAAATCATATGTCCGTGAGAAAGCCTGACCCTAAGGCATTCAAACAGTTTGCAAACAGGCCCGGGCTCCCTGCCAGAGCAGGCAGGCATCTCCCAGGATGCCAGGCCTTGAGGCAGTCGGAGGGACAGCAACACGAACTCATGCCAACCCACCTCGAAAAGTACAAAAAGTCCCTGCAGGCTCCTGGGCAAACACCCAACTACCCCTCAATGCTGGGACCAACTGTGCTTGGGAAGTTATACCCTGTCAACACACAGCAGAGACAAACGAGCTGGAGCTCAACTTCTTTCTCCTCTTCCTATTGGATCTAATAAGCAGAGAAAGGCCTGGGCAGCATCCTAAAACTCCATCTTCTGTGGTAGGTTGTTTGCAAAGATGGTTGCAACAACCCTCCCATCCCACACAGTTGGTGTCCATCTCTTCTCATTGAGAGCTGGGTCCATGACTTGCTTTGACTCACGGAATGCAGCGGAAGTGACGTCGCACAACTTCCAAGCTTGGGCCTTCCGTGGCCTTGTGGCTTCTGCTCTTGCTCTCTTGAACTGTCCTTGACATCCTTTAAGGAAGCTCCCTCCAGAGCCTACCTACTCTATCAGCCTCTGGGTCACTATCCATCTGCCCTAATTACCCCAGGGCCAGGTGTCAGACAGCTAGGCACAGCCCCTACCCCCAGAGCCTGCTGAAGTTACTCACACTAGCCAATCCTAAATCTGCTCACCTTGCCTCACCCATTCCTTCCCATGGAAACCACAATAAAGACTCTTGCCCAGGTTTTTCCATCACTCCTTCTGTCTCTTGATTGACCCGTGTTTCCCTGTGTGGCCCTGGGTGGCCCTGGGTGGCATAGCATGTCCGCTTCTCTTGGACCTGTGAGTAACAAACCTTATCGGTGGTAATTAATCATCACCTGATCTCTTGGCCCCACCATATCTAAATATTAATAAAACCTATATTTTAAAACAATACCACATGGGAAGATAGACCCTGGTGACTCAGCATCCCAGCTGTGCCCATCTGTGTGCTGACCTCCTAGCCAAATGCAGCCACATGCATGAGCCCAGCAGGGACCAGCAGAAGAAACTCCAAGTTGACAGAATCATAGGGAATAACAAATCATTGTTTAAGTCTTTAAGTTTTAGAGTCATTTGTTATGCAGCAGTAGCTAACTGAAACACCTACCACCTTATCACTTTGGTGTTTTGGTGTTTGCAGTCTGAAATCATTGGTTTGGGTGCTTGACTAGTTTTATACAAATTTTTATGCAAATTTTCTTACTGATTTTTGCTTTATGGAAGATATATTAGCTCATTAGCTCCTACCAAATAAGACAGATTATGTTTTCCAGATTAGACCTGTGAAGAAAAGGGCAGAGTGGTTCACCTCTGCCTAACATGATCCTCAACTGTCCCGTGCACAACTGAAACTCACTAACCTCGTCCCCACAGGAAGATCCAAGACACTTAGAACAGTGCTAGCACATGGTGAGCACTCTTCTTTGCCTGTCCACCCAAACTTACCTGCTGTGTGGCCATTTCTAAGACATGTGACTCCTTCAACACGAATGCCGTCCTGCCAGCAGTGAGTCATCATCTTTGCGCACGCACAGCCTCTACTGCTCAGCAGGCTCACTCCTTCAGGACAGGAACCAAACTACCTACAGAAACGTCCTTCATGCACTAGAGGTTCCACAGATATTTTTGCTTAATTGGTTTCTGCAGACACTGATTATTTTTTTTGCTAGGCACCAGTTCACTGCTCTGATGACTGGGCTCATATTGAAACGTATGTTATATCACACCACTCCCCTGCCCATAGCCTCCACTGGCTTCTTGCCTCACCCTGGGTCAGAGCTCTAAGGCCCTCTGCGCTTGGCCCCAGCACCCTCTCCTCCCCTCCCAAAACTCTCCCTCCATCCCTCTGCTCCTGCCTCCCAGGCCCCCCTGCATTTCCCAGCACTCCCCAACGAGCTGCCTCAGGGCCTTTGCACTTGCTGTTTCCTCTGCCTGGAACATGGGGACTTCCGTTATCCACATGGCTACTCCCTCAAGAGTCTGCTCAAATGTCACCTGTTGGTGTGGCGTCCTCTACCCCCACCCCAGCCCTGCACCCTCCATCTCATTTCCTTCCTTTGTCTTTCGCCATAGCCGTCGTTCTCTATCACGGGCCGACAGGCCAAAGATTTGCTTGTTTGTTGATTGTCAGCCTCCCCTTGTCACTACAGAAAGATCCAGACTGGTTGTGTTCACTCCTTGCACCCTCCATCCTGAGGACGGCACACGTCGCAGTATTCAGCTTCTACTGAAAAGTGAATGGACATGCACGAGGGAGGCAGGCCTCCTGGGACCTGTGTTTTCCCATTCGTGCTTGTTCTGTGTCACATGGGAACAGCAGCGCCAGGGACACCCGCACCATGATGAGCAAAAGCAGTGCATCCTCGACAGAGCTGCCGGCGCACGGTGCAGGCTTGGAAGACGGATCTCTTACTAAGGGCTGCGGCGCCTGGAGAGAGGCTGTACACAGTACCCCATCTGGCCACACTTTCAACAGCTTCCTCTTCCTTTCTCCAAAGTTCCTTCCTAGCCATCCCTAACTTATTTCTCCAGGACTTTTCCAGGAAGCCTCTCTGTCCCCCTAGACCCAAACATGCCCCTGACCCTGGGCTTTCTGTGACAGCAGCACTGACCTTCCCCACCACTGCCTAGTAAGCAAATCAAAGGCAAGGACAGTGTCCCCAGTGTCCAGCGCTGTCCTGACACATCGTTCACACTCAGTGATCACTCACTGAATGCATGAACAAACACATGGACGAATGAGGCAGAAGGGTCTCTAACGTCAGACTGATGGAAATGACGACTGGAAGGAATTTCACCCTCTTGAGCCCAGGGTTTTGTCTGACATTCAGAGCGAACAGGTGTCCGTTAAACAAAGCTTTGCAAGGAGAGGAATTTCACACCTTCCCCTCTTCCTCTTTCTGGCTAAAGCCTGTTGATTCAGACACCAAATTAAGAAATAGATGAGTGGGCAAATCGCATTCCCAGGGCTCAGTTCATGCTCACATTGTTCTGAAACTAACGTTTTACGTGGAATACAGTTGAGGTCATTGGGTTTAAGATGAAAGCTCTTCCCTTTAATCTTGGACACCCCTTTTCCCCAAAAGGTAGGGTCAGGGGCTTCAGTCCCTTGCAAAAACCATTCTAATGAGATACATTAAATCCTAAGCAAATAATCAAGGCGCTAAGTGAAGCAGTGTGCTTTTACCTGTGGCATTTTGAGATTTACCAAAAGATTTTTTTTTTTTAAATTGTATTGGCACTAAAGAAATGGGAAGGGTGCTCCCAAAAGCAGCCACTCAGCAGAACACATCTCTTGGAATGACTGTAATTATGTTGTCTCCCTGCTCTCTAAGCCAGTGACAGCGTGTGCTTAGCGAGCTGTTCCCTGGTGAGCAGGTCCCACGTTCCTCTTTTTCTAGATTTGCATCCGCATTGCAGGGACAGCTTAGAAGAACCCAAACCCTGGCCAGGCTGTGACAGAACATCAGACCCTCTCGGCTACAGAGTTGAGGGCAGCACCGAGCAGAGCCTGTAGCCTTTACGGAGCATGTCCTTCTGGGGCATGCTAATGACCAGGAAGCCTCCAGATGACTGGGACAGCAAGGAGACACAGCCTGCCCCCATCCCTCAGCATTTTCTCCTGGAAAATGTGTCCACAGGACAAACATTGGCAGCCTCTAGGAAACAAATACAGCTACACGTGCTATAAAGACAACAAAAATCACTGCAGCCTGTTGTCCTCAGGTGGCCAGGAATTTTGGTGCATTGGGGAGAGGGAGGAAGGAAGGGATGCCAGAGGCTGACAGCCTGCTGCACAGCTGCAAACGCACTGAGACAGACAGGCAAAGCTGACATCTGTTGGGGAACAATTAGCTGCCATCAAACCCTTAGCCTCTGCTCAGCCCTCTGCAGGGTGTGAGATGTTTCCAGATGTCCTTATGTTCTAACCCAGTCTCTTCTTCACGCACACTGAGAAAAAGGAAGCCAGGAGTATGTGCTATAAGAAGTAGTGACCTGATTTCCAATGTCAGCTTAGCCCAGGAACAACTGTGACCAGTCCCGCGGGGGCTATGGGCCAACACATACGGAGTAGTATCATGTAACTTGTCATATAACGCCTCATTTAATCTCCGAATAACTCTGTGAGGTGGGTCATGTTAAGCCCATTTAATGCACAAGGAAACTGACACTCAGCAAAGAGCTCTAAGGAGGAGGCAGCCAGGCAAGCAGAGGCCAGCCAGGTACATTTGTCACATTGGAAACACCAGTGCTCTATAAAGGCCCATCACAAGGCACAGGGGACCTGCAGGCAGGAGAGGGGCAGGCCCCCCAGGAAGTGTCAGGGGCTAGAAAGGACATTCTTCTTGGGGATCCTGGGCTGACTTCCAGGATTCCCCATTTAGCCCACCTGCCACCAGGTAAGGGGGTGCAGCTGAATCTGTGAGTTCAGCCACTGGCCCCGCCATCCTGGGCAAGTCACATGACCTCCATGAGTGGCAACGTTCTTGTCAGCAAAATGGGAATGGGTCCACTTGCAGCCGAGTGGTTGGGAGCTTAGCGATGGTCCGTGGAAGCTACTCAGCCCACAGGAGGAGCTCCACGAAGGTGCGGGTGGGAGGGGAAGCTGGGGAGTGAAAAAGGAGTTCAAGAACCTCCTCAGTGCCACACAGTCTCCTGGGTTGGAACGAGAGAAAAGGGGCCTGTTGATGAGATAGACTCCACTCACAAGGAAGCAATGACAATGATCTGATTACACCGCACGTGAGCGCCTTAGCGTAGCGACCCTGGCCACGCAGAGTGCGCCCACAGGGTAGCAGCCTGACACCACCTGGGCCCAGCCACATCTACTGAATCAGCGTCTGCACTTTAACCAGCGCCTCAGTGACGTGGGGGGTGTGGGGGTGAGCACGCTAGAGTCCAAGATACCCCGTGAGGTCCACACTTGGATTGTGGCTTCCAATCCTGGCTTGGCCACTTAATGGCTGTGATCTCAGCTGTTACCTAACTACTCTTTCAGGAATAGATCCAGGTTTTGTGGGGCCTAGCTCTTTATACAATTTGGAATATATTTTGTTTAAGAAAAAAAGAATGCAAAATTACAAATACAAAACTAGGTATGAAAGTGATGGTTTAGAATGTAAAAGACTTCATGACAAATTGCAAATATTGAAGAGCTGACAAGTACTATAAACACCAAACCATCTAGAAAAACAATTTCATGTTTTTATTAATGAATACACTTCTGCAATACTTTTTTCCTGTATTTTGGGGTTCTGATTGACTCTTCCTATAATTTTATAAAGATAAATCAGTCTTTCTTCTAGCAAGGTTGATGGAAATGTTTTCATCGTTGATAGTTGGAATGTGGAGACCGTACAGACAGGCTCACTAGATACAGTATTACTACTGAATTGTGCCCCAAAAATACAACAGTGGCCAGGAACTGTAGCTTCATAGCTTTGGGCTCCACATGCTTCAGACCCGCGCTTCCTCTACTGTCCACATTCCTCCATCTATGTGCAGAAACACCCTCACATCAGCCGCGACCCTGGATGAGTCAGTAAGTCGGCAGAGGGCGTAGACCTGGAAGACCTTCCTACGCAGGGAGCTGGCTTGTTACATGCACAGATCTCACTTCATCCAAACTAACGGTATCCCCAACTCGACATCCCCTTACCCCACAAGACGGGTCACATGATGTCACTAGATATAGGGAATGTGTGTGTGCTGGAGGGGACAGCAGAGTGGGGATAACCTATCCTGACCAAATTGCAAGTTCAATAACATACTTTGCAAAACTTACAAAGCACGTGACCACGAGAACACATGGCTGGGCCCCTTCCATGGCTGGCAGGGGCCTGTGCACCAGACGGGCCTGAGTGGGGAGCCCAGTGAACTGTCCTCTTGTCTCAGCTCCTCCTCCATGAAGTAGTGGAAACAACAGCATTTTACGTAAGGACTGTGTGAGACTTAAGGAGAATAGGTATGCAAAGGGTTACCAGGCACATACCATGGTACCTGCCATATACTTAAGGTGCAATGAGCGGTAGCCATTTTCAATTCGTTCTTGCCTTACTGAAAACATTTTTAGTTTGCATTTTAATTTAGAGAAAGAAGCCACATGCAGCCAGGCCCTGACTTGGTCCAGCACCTCTGGCCACCTGGGCAGGGAAGGCACCCGTCCTGCATCTCTGGGCATGCGTCCAGGCAGGGCCTGGCTTCCTGGGTACTACTGGCCCACAGTCCCTCAGGGTCATCTCAGGTCAGTTATCCAAGGAATCTTTACGTTTCATCTTTTAAGTCATCCACCTAAAACTTCTTTTTAACCCCAGTGATTTTCTTCTGAGGGTCATATTAAACACACTCTTCCCCCCTCCAATTAAATTCAGCAAGGGTTGGTTGACCGTTCACTGCCCTCCCACCCCTCCTTGCTTCCTCCACCCTCTAAGCATTCGTGTGCATCCTTCTCCTTGTACCCACAGGTTCCAACCTCAGGACTCCAAGCTCAGGGCCCATTAACTCCCGCAGGCTGCCTCCCTTGCTGAACAGGCGGGCACCAGTGTGATCTTATGGATCCCAGCCCACCCCTCCTGGTCCCACACTGCCCCTGCACACGCCGCCCTGGACCCGGCAGGCAGTCATTCCTTCCTCCATCGGATCGGCAGCATCTGCAGGTCTCCTCTTTCTACGGCAGCAATTTGGCGGAGAAGTAACACTTTTGGGGCAAAGGACAAGGTTGACTAAGCCCAGGTGAAGGGCTGGGATCAGCTAGGGACAAGAAGGAACTTGTCCCAGAGAGGGTGCCCAGGGAAGGAGCCAGAGGGACAGAGTGGGAGCAGAGACAGTGATAAATCAAGAGCAAAGCTGGAAAGGCAGACTGAGGCTCCTGAACTCTCCAAACATCTGCTACCCCTGCCCTGCCCAGGTGCCCTTACACACCTGAGCCAGTGCAGTCAGCTGCTTTCTAGGAGATGCTAGAAAAACCCACATGCTCCTGAGGACACATTCTGCGGTTTAGGGACAGCGGTGTTCAGGGCCGTGCAGAAGGGCTCAGTGGGAAGAGCAATTCTGCTGTTTACTAAGTAGGTGTTGGGCAAAGTACTTAACATCTCTTAAGTCCACTCTCCTGCGCCCTAAAGTGTGTTGATGAGGCTTGAACCAGATAACGAAAGTGCCTGACTCACAGCAGGTGCTGCATAAATTGCAATGTCATCACGATCCTGGGTTGACTCTTGGTCTCTGCCCACAGGGAGTTCCAAATGCTCATGTTTCAAACTGCAAACCCAGTGCCCTCCAAGAACCCAAGAACGCCACCCTGGCTCCTCTCACCTCTGCATTTCTGAGTATCCTCATTCCTGTTAATTGAAGACTCAGCCCTGGTGGACTTTCTCCACTTTTTCCTTCATCCATCTGGGCTGTTCCTTTTTGAAGCATAAGTGCCAAGACCTATATCCTTGTTCTCTGGTCCCTCCCTCACGCCTCTCTCCAGGCAGTGCTGACCCCTGAATAGGAGGGTCATGGGCAGAGATGAACAGGCCAGGAGAGGTGGAGGCATTTCAGTCAATCCTTCACAGACCACCCAACCGCAGGAGTTAGCCTTGGAAAAAAGAGTTGCACAGAGCATTGGGAGATGCTGGGCACGTGCCATTTTTTGAACACTTGCTATGCAGATTAAAACATCAAAGGTTCTGAGAGGTCGGCAGGAAAGAGCCTTGTTTATAAACTTCCGATTCCCAAACTCAGCTTCGGAAGCTTCTTTGGAGAAGTCTCCAGTGGGTGTGGTGTGGGCTTGGCAGGGAGGGCCTGCAGCAGAGCTTTGCTGGTGGACTGGCTTCCTGTCGCTGCTGTGACAAGTGACCACACACTTCGTGGCTTAGAACAACACAAATGTATTCTCTTCCAGTCCTGGAGGTCAGTAGGTGACTTCCTAGTCACCAGGGGAGGCCAAGGTTACTT
>CAUYRT010051794.1:0-40590 GCA_963574885.1 Lepilemur ruficaudatus | reverse complement strand
GAAGACCCCAAAAGCAATCACAGCAACAACAAAAATAAATAAATGGGACCTGATCAAATTAAAAAGCTTCTGCACAGCCAAAAAATTATCACTAGACTTAAGACAACCCACAGAATGGGAGAAAATATTTGCATGCTATATATCTGATAAAGAACTAATAGCTAGAATCAATATAGAACTCAGGAAAATCAGTCAGAAAAAAATCAACCCCACTAAAATTGGGCAAAGGCCGTGAACAGAAACTTTTCAAAAGAAGATAGACTAATGGCCAACAAACATATGAAAAGTGTTCAACATCTCTAATCATCAGAGAAATGCAATTCAAAACCACAATGAGATATCACTTAACTCCAGTGAGAATGGCTTTTACCAAAAAGTCCCAAAACAACAAATGTTGGCATGGATGCGGAGAGATAGGAACACTCATACACTGCTGGTGGGACTGCAAACTAGTACAACCTCTATGGAAAGTAATATGGAGATACCTCAAAGAATTAAAAGTAGAACTGCCTTTTGATCCACCAATCCCACTATTGAGTATTTACCCAAAGGAAAAAAAGTCACTCTACAGTAAAGACATCTGCACTCGATTGCAAAGATGTGGAAACAACCCAAGTGCCCATCAGTACATGTGTGGATTAATAAAATGTGGTATATGTATACCATGGAGTTCTACTCAGCAGCCACAAAAAACAATGGTGAACTAACACCTCTTGTATTATCCTGGATGATGCTGGAGCCCATTCTTCCAAGTGAAGTATTATAAGAATGGAGAAATGAGCACCACATGTTCTCACCATCAAATTGGTAATAACCGACCAACACTTACGTGCACATATGGAAATAACATTCACAGGGTGTTGGGCAGGGGGCAGAGGGGATGGGTAAATGCACACCTAATGGGTGCAGTGCATACCATCTGGGATGGGCATGCTTGTAGCTCCAACTCGGGTGGTGCAAAGGCAATATATGTAACCTAACGTTTGTACTCCTGTAACATTTTGAAATTAAAAAAAAAGAAAGAGACTCAGCACAGCAGGCCTGAGACTGCTGTTCTCAGAAAAAGGCTTGCTTGCAAGCTCTTGGGTGCCATCTGGAACTTAAGATTTCAGGAGGGTTCCTGCTACTCCCTGGTAAGTATGACTCACTGTGCCTAAACTGCATGTGCTAACAATGTAGTTCATGCTGAACACCTGCCTTCCTTCTCACAGTATGGAATTTTGGAATGTGCCAGGCAGTTGGTGCCTACATGACCAGCCCCAACAAAGAACCTGGGCACTGAGTGTGGGGAGTGGGTTCTGTGGCTAGCGTGTGCACCAGAGCAGGCTTCTAGGAGTTGAAAGAAGAGATGAGCAGCAGCAGGCAGATGAGACAGTTTCCTTTATTGTCAAGGGAATACAGCTGCAGCGAGAACATGGCAAGTACTTATATACGGCTCAGAACAATGGTGGCAACACGCCATGGGAAAGTGTGATCACATGGGCTCACATAGTAACACCATGGTTACATAAGTGTGCTGACTCACATCTCCCAGGAAGGCCAACAGAAAAGACGCCAGCAATTGCTTTAGTTTGGCCTAAGAAACCTATTCCCTATACAAGTGAATTTCCCTCATCCTGAGTCTCTCATGAGCTCCCCAATAGACCATATTTCACATGTGTTGTCACAACTTGTTGCTGGGGGAAATTAAGTGTGTCCTGTGGGACTCCTCTGGGAGAGGACCCTTGGAAGCCCCTGCCTGGTCTCCTCTGGACTTCACCCCACGTGTCTTTTCCCTTCACTGATTTTGCTTTGCTCTTGCTGTAATAAATTATAGCATGACTCCATGCTGGGTCCTGTGAGCCCTTATAGTGAATCACCAAAACCTAGTGGCAGGTGGGGGGGGGACCCCGGGTGGGTGGTGGGGGACCCCAAAGCAGAAACTAAGAAAATAAATTTCAAATCCCAGCTGGAGGTGGTGAGGAAACTGAAGTGCTCAGAGATGGGCAGCCCTGGGGGGCATAGCTGCAGGCAGGAGGATGTCACTGACGGGGCACATCATCTTTGAGGCTGGGGCAAGTGGAGATGCAGCCTGGGGACCGTCCATGTTTGTTTTGGCTCCACTGACAGCCCCTCTGGAATGACACAAGTGATTTTCCCTTTGTTCCTCTTAACCTCTGCCTGGGTTCAACCTTTGAACAGGCCAAGCAGCATTCCTGGGATTTCTCCCTGTCTAGGTCCCAATCCACTTTCCCCCACTGCTGCCAGCAGGCAGCCCTCAGGCTTTTTAGCTCCTGAAGGAGTTGGGGGACAAGCAAATTAGGCATGAGATGGTGCCAAAGCTGAAAGGTACAGAGACAAAGACCATGAGGGTAGTGTCCTTTTACTTAGGGAGTTTATAATCTCACTGAGGAAACACGAAAAGACAAACCCAACAACACTGGATGCCAAATCTAATAAAAACCACCGTGCTGAGGACCTCTGGCAGCCAGCAGATCTCAGAACACTGGGAGAGGGTACGAAGAATACACCTAGAACGGTCCCAACTTCCAAGGAATAAAGTATTAGCCTTAAAGAGACGGCAGCAGGCCAGGGAGGTGATATCACAGCTTTATTTCTAGAAAGCCCTTTTAAAGTTATTAGAATCATGTTTGATTGTGATTGTCACTGGGCATTTTTGGTTATGGTGCAGCTAAGCCACAATGCTGGCCCTCATAATTACTTTTTTAAAACTGTAAGCAGAACCAAACCTAGAGAAGAAGCAGCTTCATATATTTAAGTAAAACAAGAAGCATGCACATTTGTAAAAAAAACTAAACTTCAACCAGGAAAAACCACAGCCAAAAACATTTTCAGCATAAATGCCGACTTTCCACTTTTCTCCGAAGTCCTCTGATAAACACTCCCAACCCCACGGCTTAGAGAACACACGGGGCTAACTCAGCCACTGCCTTTCTTCATCCTGGCATCTGGACAGGCACACCAGAAACAACACATATATGCGGAAAGTAGCCAAAAAACCAACTATGAAATCAAGGCTCTCCAAGCAACGTTCCAGGAGAGCAAAGTGCATGTGTCAAATGATCAAGTCAAAGTAACTGAGTGTGAAATGTTTGTTTATTCTCCCATCTCACAAAATACAGGAGGAGCAAGGAGGGGCCACACCTAATAAGAGAGAAGAACAGATCTTCTTTTGCAGTGTCACTAACTGATCACGTTCCTGCTTTGCAAAATTTTCCTCAGCCTCACTGGTCTGAAACAGGCCGCATCTCTTGTGGGAACTTCAGCTCAATTTTTTTCCCTATCTCAGTCAAATGCCTGGAGTATTTTCTACGATTTTGGATTCTCTAAAGCACCCAAACTTGCATTTCTGGTCTAGTGAGATGACAACAAATGTATGCTCTAAATGCTTTTATTCCTGGCCTTTTTTTTTTTTTTTAATACTTTTTATTTCAGCCTTTCTTTCCTTGGTTATCTCACAAAACTTCAGGGAAATATGAAGGAAATCTTATAGTGTAGACATTCCACAGACACAGATAGAAAAGACACTCCTGCTTAAACCTAAAGTGCATCACATAGTTAGGTCTAAATGAAGAAAATACAAACGAAGAAGAGAAATTTTAATTCCCCTTGAAATATGTTCCATTTTAGAGTAAAGCTCTATGACATAGGTCACAATGTATTACACAGCAATAAACTACCATCACAGCATAACTTCAAGGGATTTCAAGATAGAGCAGCATTTGCACTTCACCCATCTGCAACCAGAGATCAACTCAGTCTAAATGTCCAAGTTCCCAGCAGTCACTTCTTACAGACACAAGGTCAGCAACCCCTCAAGGGCAACTTCTTATCTTATTCATCTTTGCAAACCCCAGTGCCTGACCCATTGTGAGCACTGAACGCATGAGCAACACATAACCCAATGCCTGGTACATATTAGATGGTTAGTAAAATATCCAAAGGATTATGGGTCCAATGTTCTTTGAGTCTATTAATCTACTGCAAATGGGGTTGGTGTTCCTCTCCTACTGGTAAGTTAATCTAAATGGACTACCAAAGAGATGGACTTAGTGTATAGGAAGACTGTCCCTTACCTCCATCCAAACCACGAAAGCCACACAACTCTTGTTCCAGAATGGCTTGACAGGCTGAGCTAGGCTTATTATTATTAATGGACTTGTCTTATTTCTCCTATGAGATCCCGAGAGCTGAGAGAGCCAAAAAAAAGTCAGTCTCTACCTACCCTCGATTAACAGAAAGTACATAAGCTTCTAAAAAGAAAAAAGCCAAATGCAGCAAAAATAAGAGGTGCCACGTATGGAGCACCTACTATGTGCCAGGCTCATACTTTGCATTTTCCAAGACTATCTCTGATTAATGCAACAACACTGTTGAAACAGACAATACCTGTATTTTGCAAAAAAAAGAAATGGGATCAGAGAGGGTGAGTCACTTGCCTAAGATCACTCAGCTCTTAGGCCAAAAAGTCAGGATTCAAATTCCAAGACCGCCAAATTCCAAGTTCTGGCTCCAGAACTTGTCTTCATGTAATCCAGTTAGAAGAGTAAAAGGGATGCTGCCTTATTTGTTGAAACAACCAGCTTTTAAGATACAACAAAAATAAAATACCAGGTTACAGAAATTTCATGTTATTGATTTTTTTTGTATTCTCTTTCCCCTATGCCTTACTTAGCAATTATTATGGACTTGGTATTGATATCACTAAAAAGTCCTCCTGAAAAGTCACACGTCAGTTCTTCCCCAAACTAAAGTCCTAACTAATACACCTTAAACAGTCCTTTATGAAATTAGCATCACCATTCCATTTTACAGATCAGGAAAACTGAGGCTTAGAGAGGTTAAATAATGTGTCTAAGGTCTCATGGCTAGTAAGTGGAACAATAACCCACTCATCAACGAGCATCTTTTGGCTTCAATCAAATCAGTCACAGTATTAGCAAAAATTACTTGATAAACAAGAGCACCTATCCAGACAAATGACAGTTCCCATGTCAGCATTAGAGACTTAAAGCAAGACAAAACACCCGTACGCTTTGCAGCTCTCGGACAGGAGTTCTCACAGTGTGGGTCCTGGGCCAGCAGGAGCAACATCACCTGGGACTGGTTGGAAATGCAAATTATCGGACTCCACTCCAGACCCAGTGAATCAAACCTTAGGTTGGGGCCCAGTGAGTTGTGGTTTAACAGCCTTCCAGGTGATTCTGATGCTCTCTCAGGTTTGAGACCCACTGCTCTAAGATCTGTGCCCCAATCTGGCTGCAGATTAGAATCAGATGAGGAAGACTTAAAATGACCAAACTCCAGGCCCCAGTTGCAGATATTCTGATTCATTTAGCCTGGGATGGCGCCTATGCATTGGCACTGTAAAAACACCCCCCGATGATTCTAATACAGTGTGCCAAGCACTGCTCTAAAATAACCTGTCAGCCCTGCTCCCTGCTGCCACCCGCAGCAGCCATTCCTGGTTTGCCTACTATCTCCTCAAGCTTCTGAGAGGGTTCCAAGGTCTTCCCGTTGCCCTCTGTCCATGAGACAGTTCCAGGCATCATCCTGAATACAATATTCAGAAGACTCCTCTCTGCAAATTGCAGAACAGTCCAGTCCTACCAGGCCCCCTTCTGCCTGGGACTCTTCAACATCAGGGTCTTGTTCCACCTCCACTAAATAAAACTTGCTTCTTAATTCATTGCTTGAAGGTCAAGCCCTGCACTTGTTTCCTCCAATTATGCTCCTTCAGTCCCTTCTCCTGAAATGGCTCTCTTCTAACCTTGGCCTCTGGCCACATTTGCACCTACTGTGCCCTGTACTGATGATCCTTGACGGTTTGCTGCAGGTCCCTAGCTAACTAGCCTCCACCACCTTTGACCTAGCAACCCGCCCACAGGTTGTAATGCTGGGGGAAATCCTGAACCTCCCAGAGAAAGGGAGGCTGAAAGACACCATGACCAGCTAAAACTAGAGTTCACAGAGGTTTGCCACCCATAATAACCCTTCCCATTTAGAGTGCTTTCCAAGCACCAGACGTCAGGTCTATCATATGTCATTTAATTTTTATTTAACCAATTCTCCAAGGTCAAATGCCAATTTTAAGGAAGTGTCACTTTCTGTAGTTGGTTCTCTTGAAAATGGGATAATTATGACATTAAAATCTGAATTAAATGAGCATATGACTGTTTTTGATATTTGGAACAGGAAAATTCATCACACTGTTACTATTATACAAATAACTAATACATTCAAAGTGAGGATCCAGGCCACACACATGTCTACCATATAAAATATCGTGCTGACCACCGTGAGGCTCAGCTGTTTGGTATTCAAAGTCCTTACACCAACATTCTCAAGTGCTTGAACCTGCTCCATTCTCTGCCACTTTTCTTTCTTCAACATATGGCGAAATGTTCTTGGAGGAGGCACTGTGACTTCACTTGGCACCAACAATATTATGATCACAAATGTACCCAAGGGGATGGTGTCTCAGATCTCATTAGTGATGAAAATAAACATTCATATCACCCAGAATATGCTTCCATTAATTTCAGGATCATCAACCAAAGGAAAACACAAATTTTAAAATTTCTTACACAACTTTTGGATTTCCAAAATAAACCTGAATACCCTAGTTTGGAAAACAATGGCCTCATCTAACCTTCCTGGCAATCACAAGATCAAATGTTAAATAAAGGTGTATATGGTGAGTTACAATATCAAATAAACACTTAAACTGAACACAGGGTTCACAGGTCGTGCAACATTCCTCTTTGGTACCACACAGCACCCTAAACAGTAGTTTAGGAGCATATTACCTTTTCAGCAATAGCCTCCCTAACTGGGCTACCAGCCTCCAAGCTTATCTCTCCCAACTCTTAACAGACCTTTGTTTCATCTTCTTAAAGGACGACTCAAACATCCCCTCTGCAGGCTCACGTTCCTTTCTCCAACAGACACCCAGGTCCCAAAGTGCAGTGACTGCTAAGGCTATCCTACACACGCTCTTCTTTTTGACCATAACATCTCATTTCCATAACTGCTTTCTTTGTTCCTTCTTATAAAAATTATCCCTAATTGCTTCTGAGGCCAACCTCTTTCCTACGATAGAAACTGGTGGTTCATGGTTACGGGTTCAGTTACTGCTCCAGAATAAAATCCACTGTCCTTCAAAGTGCTAAGTATTCATTCATAGCTTTCGGTTACATGCTGTTTTGAAGCTAAGACAGAACAAGAAGTGCTATGTTTTTCTTGGAAGCCAAGTAATTGCATTGGGGTACACACACAATCTGGACAGTGGGGAAGCCTTTGGACAGTTTGGCTAAAAAAAAAAATGCAAAGGTTATTACAAAATGCTTTCCATCCAATGATCAAAGGTCACAGACAAAAAACTTTGCTTCTCAGAGGTGAGTGCTTTTGAGCCCCTGGCCCAACGCCTGTGCTCCCTTGGGGACAGACCGGAACTACCATTTAGAGTCCCATGCTGGGCACATCACTGCAGTCATTCCTTCACTGACTAGTGCCTGCTACTGACTCAACATTTGCCCTGTAGCAGTTCCTGGCCCTGGTATATGGTGGTAAACAAAATAAACATCCTGCTCTCAGAGCGCTTGCACTTCTCATAAATTATCCCATCTGATCCTGATAAAGGCCTTTGAGGGGAGGCATATTACTTCCATTATAACAATAAGCAAACTGAAAGTCGACATGTGACTGGGATTTGAAGCTAGAGGTGCCTGCTCACGTGCTACTCTTGACCTGGAATGGTATGCCTGGTCTCAGGACAACAGTCTGAACTGGCACTAGGCAAGGGCCAGCCTCCAGAGCTGGTCTGCCGACTGGGAGATGGAGAACATTCCTTAACCTCTGCAAGCTTCTCCTCATCTGTAAAACTGGAGCAACAGGATTGTCTGGGAAGGTGAAATGAGTTAATACAATTCAAATATCTATCACAGTGCCTGAAACACTTCATACTCATGAACACATGAGTGATAGATCTATTTTTTAAAAGCCTCAATTTGTAAATTACTTTAGGAATAAGTTCTCAAGAAATCATGACTAGTTTTGTTGCTAAAAACATTTTATGACAAACTATGTAACATTCAAGTTATTTTAGAACTATGAGAAATCACATCAGTTTGAAAAGGATAGTTAGAAAAAAAGGAGCTATAACCAGAGTCTTTAGTCAATTACCAAGTGAATAAAATTCTACAAAAGTCTCTGTTATTTTGGTGATCAGACTAACCATCTTCTAATGTGACTGGACTGCTAGGCAAAAGGGGAACAGGAGGGCAACTGCCATGTGTTGCCTAAAGGACGATCAATATTCTTTATGCGGTATGTCCACCTCTGGGATTTCAGAATGGATTTGTGCTTAACACACTCCAACATGTGAATGTGTCTTATGTCTTTTATCAAAGGGGCTGTGGACAAGGCCAGGGGCATGTGGACCCTGTGTCTGTGCCCATCTGTGAGGGCACATGTGTGCGTCAGGTGAAAGATGGCCACCGACACACAAAGCTCACTGTCCTCCAACACAGGTTTCTTTTCTATCAATAAACTAAGACACCTAGCTTCTCAACTATTGTAAGAGATCAGCTCTCAGGTATCAGCAAAAGCATTTATTGTTCAGGTTTATCAGCTACAAATAATCAGGATTATCAATTTTTAGAGCATATAAATAACCCAGAGATCATCCAGTGTGGTGGCTTTCAAATATTTTTAAGCCATTAAGTCATCCTCCATAGGAATGCATACAGAAGACCAATACATAAAACAAAAGTCAGAGAAGGTGGACTGGGAACCACCAAGTAGATTCATGGAACCCCTAAAGTCCATCAGAGCGTAGTGTAAAAACCTCTGATCTATTCATGCTCATTAGGATGGCTATTACAAAAAAAAAAAAAAAGGATATGGAGAAATAGAAATTCTATGCATTGTTTACGGGATGGTAAAATGGTATAGCTGCAATGGAAAACAGTATGGCAATTCCTCAAAAAATTACAAATAGAATTACCATATAATCCAGCAATTCTATTCCTAGGAATATATCCAAAAGTATGGAAAGCAAGTACTTGAACAGATACTTGTACACCCACATTTAAACAGCATTATTCACAATAACCAAAAGATGGAGGATGAATGGATAAACAAAATGTGGTCTATACATACAATGGAATATGATTCAGCTTAGAAGGGAAGGAAATTCTGGTACATGCCACAACATGGATGAACCTCAAAGATACACTGTGCCAAGTGAAATAAGCCAGTCACATAAGGACAAATACTGTATGATGCCACGCATATGAAGTACCTAGAACAGTTAAATTCATGGAGACAGAAAGCAGAAGAGTAGTTGCCAGGGCTGGGGATGAGAGGGAACAGGAATAACTTTAATGGATACAGAGTTTCACGTTTGCAAGACCAAAACAGTTCTGGAGATGGAGGGCAGTGATGCTGCACAACGCTGAGAATGTACTTAATGCCACTGAACTGTATTCTTAAAAATGGTTAAGATGTAAAGTTTTATGTTATGTGTATCTTACCACAATTAAAAAAAAAAAAAACTAAAAACTTCTGGTCTAATCCAACACAACAGCCTCTTTTTACAGAGGAAAGAAATAGGATATAAAGCAGAAAATTATTCACCAAAGGTAAGATACGTACAAGCACTAGTGTTCCAACTGAAAACTAATTCTGTGAAAGGTACCAAGATCAGAGAATAAAACTTCAGCTCTACACATGGCACACAAGGCCCTACAGGATCAGGATTCACCTCCTCCCTGGACACACCGCTCACCACTGCCTGAAACATGACACTCTACCACCACCAAGAGGCCTTGTAGCTCCCCACATCTGCCCTTCCCATCTCCCTCACCTCCAGCCCTTTGCTGGGTCTCGCCTTCTCCCCAACATCACCCCATTAGCTAAGCCTGAGTATCACTTCCAGATATTACGCCCACTCCCAAGATCCTCTCGGCCCCACACCGTTGTTCCCCTGTGCTGCTGCAGTACCTCTGCATGTGCTCACACTGCACCTGCCACAGCGTGGCAACCGTCTGTACTCCCCTCCCCAGGCTCCGGACTAAATGGTGTTCATCTTTGTATGCTGAGAACCTAGACCCTGTTTGGCTGTGGTGGGCCTGCAGGGAATGGTGACTGAATAGATACATCTGGTGAAAAAGCCAAATGAGATCTGGTGGCTCTTGCCATTGGTATAGCTGAGGGCCTCTCCTGATGATAGGAAAATAATTATATTACTGAGGACCCTTATTTAAAAAGAATTGCATGTATCTTGGATAACACTCATTCTTCATGAATTATGCAATGATATCACCCAAGTTACTGCCAAGCTTCTGGGATGGAAATGGCAGTGCAGGAGTGAAGCTACAAAAGGAGAAAGATCTTTTTCCTCCTCCCATAGACATCTGTTATTTTTTACAGCAAATGAAAAGGACTCTTCCTGGTGCTTTTACCATAATTTAAATCAATGCAATGAGAACTCGTTTTATAATACAGTGACCAACAAACTGTAAGACCTTGAGGACAAGCAGTCTGCAATGGAAAAAAACTTATTTGAAGGCTATGTCCTCAGCTCCATGACTTTTCTAGGCCTGGTGGAAGGCAGGCTTGGTCAGAGAGGAAATATTTTTAGACAAGGGTGCTTCAGAGCTGTAAAAATAGGCCAAGTGAACAGCACACTTGTTAAAGCCCTGAGTACTCTGGCCGCAGGACCAAGTAAACATGCCAAGCAGAAGCACGCTGGATTTATATATTAAATATATTTGCAAATGTATCACCAGACTTCAAGTAGCTTCTCTGAAGCACAAGTGGAGTGGTCAATCTGTGAGAGCTTTATCAACTGGCCCAGTGAATGGTCTCCCTCCCATGGCCCCTCCTCAACAGTTCCAATGGATGTCCCACAAGCTCGTATATTAAAGGAGAGCTGCATTTCATCAACATCACATCTGGAATCTCTGAAAAATCCCAAAGTTATGCAAACTATCTACTACAGCCCAATTCTGATTTCCTCCAGATTCCCAGAATAAGAAGACTGAGTCTCTGTTCCCTGAGCACGACTAGGGCCCAGAGGCTGCTGTGCCTTCACGTGAAGGCCTGCCCTTGCGAATTCTTGTGGTTAGATCCAGAGAGGAAAAAAGTCATAAATCAGTTGCATCTCCCAGAGCTGGCAAGTCTGGGTTTATGATTACCTCTGCTTGTGCAATATCTTGAACTCTGCCATCAGCACAAGCTGTCCTCACTAACTTCAACAATCAGCAGAAGGCATTCTGTTGAGGCTTTCCACAACCACCATCACCGTAACCAGCTGGTTTGTTCTTAACAAATTAATTGGTTGGCCTCCTTTACCAGACTTAGATGTTTATATTTCAAAAAGTATTGCTAAAAAGCCAAAAAAATGGCCGGGCGTGGTGGCTCACGCCTGTAATCCTAGGGCTCTGGGAAGCCGAGGCAGGAGGATCGCTCAAGGTCAGGAATTCGAAACCAGCCTGGGCAAGAGCGAGACCCCCATCTCTACTAAAAATAGAAAGAAATTAATTGGCCAACTAAAAAATATATAGGAAAAATTAGCCGGACATGATGGTGCATGCCTGTAGTCCCAGCTACTTGGGAGGCTGATGCAGAAGGATTGCTTGAGCCCAGGAGTTTGAGGTTGCTGTGAGCTAGGGTGACACCATGGCACTCTAGCCTGGGCAACAGAGTGAGACTCTGTCTCAAAAAAAAAAAAAAAGCCAAGAAAATGTGCTCCTGTTTTTAGACTAAAAGTCAATTAGACATATAATTATTTTTAATTCAATAAACATCCAGCTTTAGTAACGTAGAGGAAATAACTTTTCTTCCTGGCCTTCCACCCACAAATTCTGAAAAGGGGAAGGGCTAAGCAGACATGCCAACAGCATCAACCAAGTCTTAGTTATATTTAAGAATCCCTGGCTGGATGTGGTGGCTCACATCTGTAATCCTAGCACTCTGGGAGGCTGAAGCAGGAGGATCATTTGAGCTCAGGAATTCAAGACCAGCCTGAGCAAGAGCGAGGCCCCATCTCTATAAAAAAAATAGAAAAATTAGCGAGGCGTGGTGGCACATGCCTGTAGTCCCAGCTACTGGGGAGGCTGAGGAAGAAGGATCACTGGAGTCCAGGAGTTTGAGGTTGCTGTGAGCTATGATGACGCCACTGTACTCTACGCCTTTATCCAGGGCAACAAAGTAAGACTCTGTCTCAAAAAAATAAAGAAATAAAGAAAAGAATCCCTGAGATGTTGCCATGATGGACATTTTCTGGGTAGAGGAGAGTTACAAATCCAAACTGTTCTCAAGGAAGAATAATATGGTAATGTTCGTTATGATGAGCAATTTTTTTCTTTTAGCTATTGTTGAAAGGACCAATAAAGGGGTTCCCACAACAATTCAGGTTACATGTCTAGTCCAGGAACTATAAAGGAGAGAGCAGAGGAAAGAGCCCTCCTCAAAGACGAAAGTCACAGAGCCTTTTCCAGAACAGAGGAGACACTGACCATGACCCCTCTTTAGAGTACGTATGGCTGAAGAATGACAATAGCAGTAACAGAGGAGGAAACTCTTTGGGAAAAGATGGAAGGGAGAGGAGGGAGCATAATGAATGAATGAAGTCTTGGCAGGTGAGTTTGAGTCTATTATGGGCAGAAAGATGGCAACACAGCACCCAGGTGGAGACAACCAGCAGATGACTCTGGCTTTGAGTCTAGAGCTGAGGAGAGGTCAACCTGGTACCTGCTGATTCCAGATATCCAGAAGATTCCCTCATGCACGGATGCCACACTTCTCTCTACAAGACAGCACGGGAGGCAAAAGCTGTGGTTATCTCAGCTTCAGGGATCTCCAGACAGCAGAACAGAAGAGAGACCGAAGTCCTGGCCCCAGTTCCAACTCTGACCCTTGACCCCAAGTACCATGTCTGCAGGGGTCACTATTATGAAATGACAGACATCAAAATGCTTTGAACAGAATAAAGTGTCATACGTGGGGATTTTTTACGTGCCAGGCTCTGTTCAAAATGCTTTATGAGCATGAATTCACTGCAATACCCAGACAGCCCCTGCAGTATACTGAGCTCCACAGAGACAGCCCCAGGGCAAGCGAGAGCCTCACTGAGGAAAAATAACTAAACATGTACAAAGGAGAGCCCAAGAAGCTGACAGGCAAAATGTCATCATTGCCTTCTTTGTGCAAACTTGCCAGGAGGCAAGAACAGCCAGATGCTTCAGTCAACTTCTCAGAGTTTTGTAAGAAGTGCTCAGAGAGGTGGAAGACCATGTCTACTAAAGAGAAAGGAAAATTTGAAGATATGGCAAAGGCAGACAAGGCTGATTATGAAAGAGAATGAAAACCCAAATCCCTCCTAAAGGAGACGCAAAAAAGAAGTTCAAGGATCCCAGCGTACCCAAGAGGCCTCCTTTGGCATTCTGTTCTGAGTGTCGCCCCCAAATCAAAGGAGAACATCCCAGCCTATCCACTGGTGATATGCAAAGGAGAGATGTGGAAGGACACCGCAGCCTTATGAAGAGAAGGCTGCAAAGCTGAAGGAAAAATATGAAAAGGATATTGCTGCATCCAAACTAATGGAAAGCCTGATGCAGCAGAAAAGGGTGTTGTCAAAGCTGAAAAAAGCAAGAAAAAGAAGGAAGAGGAGGAAGATAAAGAAGATGAAGATGATGAATAAGTTGGTTATAGCACAGTTTTTTTCTGTCTATAAAGCATTTAGCCCCCCGTACACAACTTACTCCTTTTAAAGAAAAAAAATTGAAATGTAAGGCGGTATAAGATTTGTTTTTAAACTGTACAGTGTCTTTTTTTTGTATAGTTAACACATTACCGAATGTGTCTTTAGCTAGCCCTGTCCCGGTGGTATTTTCAGTAGCCACTAACCTTGCCTGGTACAGTACAGGGGTTGCAAATTGGCATGGAAATTTAAAGCAGGTTCTTGTTGGTGCACAGCACAAATTGGTTACATATAGGGATGGTAGATTATTCATCTTCTGTCGTCTCTGATGCAGCTTATATGAAATAATTGTTCTGTTAACTGAATACCACTCTGTAGTTGCAAAAAGGTTGCAGCTGTTTTGTTGACATTCTGAATGCTTCTAAGTAAATATAGTTTTTTATTAGTATGTTGTCCTTTTCATAGGTCTGAAATTTTTCTTCTTGAGGGGAAGCTAGTCTTTTGCTTTTGCCCATTATGGGTAATATGAATTATTACAGTGTTTATCTTTTCATAAAGTTAGCTGATAAAAAGCTTATGTCTACACACCCTGCCTATCATAATGGGGGTAATAAAAGTTAAATTGAGACAGTTTTCATCTATAACTGAAACTCCAAAGTTGGTAACAAATTTCACATGGCCCACTTATATTTACAAAGTGAAGAGTAACCAATCTACTCCCAACATGGCATTATTATTAATAGAATGAAAACATTTTGAAAGTCTGTCTTTGAAGGACTAATAGAAAAGTATGTTCTAATCTTCACATGAGGACTCTATTCTTTAACTCCCGTTACCATGTAATGGCAGTTATATTTTGCAGTTCCCACGTTAAAGAAGACCTGAGAATGTCTCCCCTTAAAACACAAGACTGCCATATTACATGTTTTGTTGATGTTAGTCCCAGCAAATACTAGGAAAGTGCTGGCTGTAAATGTCTTTTCCCATTTATCTAAATATGTACTGCTCAGGAAACTTGAGATTCTCCGCTAAGAGTATCTTTAATTAATTGGGCAAGCCTTTAAAATGATACCACATTTAAAGAAGGTTATATTTTCCTGTATTGCGGTTTGCCCCTTTATGAATCAAATTGATATGAGGAAACAAGAAACCTACACTTTGCGTCTCAATACAAATTATTGAATTTATTTGAATTTAATTTTTCTTTACAAAACCCAAACTCATTTATGAGAGCTCTGTTTGTCTGCTTAGCAGTTTAGGGAATGATTTTGCAATTTTGTGGTTTTTGAGATTATTGTTCTCTTAAAAGTGCCAGTATTTTAAAATAGCGTTCTTGTAATTTTACACGCTTTTGTGATGGAGTGCTGTTTTGTTATATAATTTTGTCTTGGATTCCTTCCATTTGCATTTGTTTATGTAAGTTCAGAAGGATACTGAACATCTGAGTTATGGATGATACTAATAGACTAATAATTGCAGAGGTTTTAAAAAAAACGAAGTCAACAATACCAATAAAGAGATGCACTGACCTCATGTGCCTTGAAAAGGACTCAGCATTAGTTTGCAGTAACTTATCAAAACTGCATAACCTGAATCTAATTATGAGGAAACAGCAAATAAACCAACTGAAGAGCATTCTACATAATAAATGGACTTTAATCGCAAAATATTAAAATCAAGTTCATGAAACATAAGGGAAGGCTGAGAACCTGATCTAGATTAAAGAAGACTAAAGAGACATGACCAGTAAATGCAGTGTGTGATCCTGGATTGGATGCTGGATCAGGAAAAATAGCTATAAAGGACATTATTGGAGCAATTGGTGAAACTGGAATATGAACTATTGATCAGATAAGATTTTTGTATCAATGTTACAGTTCCTAATTTTGATAAACGTGTTTCAGTTATGTAAAAGAAAGTTCTTGCTCTTAGGAAATACACACTGAAATATTTATGGATAGAGAGGGCATAAATAGTTGAGAAAAACTACGTATGTGTGTATATGGATAGATAGAGAAATAAAATGATAGCCCAAATAGGACAAAGTGTTAGCAATTAGTGAATCTAGGTAAAGAATGTACTGGTTTTGCAACTTTTCTGTAACTATGAAATTATAGAAAAATTAAAAGTGAAAAAGTGGAAAAAAGGAATATTTGCTCTGAACTGGAACTCTCGTACGTTGCTGGAGGGAACATAAATTGATATAACCCTTGGAACTTTGGTAGTATCTACTAAGGCTAAACGTGTATATTCCTATGACCTAGAAAGTCTGCTTTTATATTTATCTAAAAGAAAAGAATGCTTCTGTCCTCTAAAGGACAGGGACAAGAATGTCCATAGTAGCAAAAACTGGAAATAGCCAAAAACTAGAAACAACCCGTGATGGTGAATTTTATGTCAACTTGGCTAGGCAATAGTGCCCAGTTGCTTGGTCAAACACTAGATATTGCTATAAAGTATTTTATAGATGTGATTAACGTTTATAATCAGCTAACTTTAAGTAAAGGGGATTATCCATAATGTAGATTGGTCTCATCCAATCCATCGAAAGCCTTAGAAACAAAAGCTGAGGTTTCCCAGAGAAGGAATTCTTCCGTAATTCTGACAGGAACCCTGCCAAAATCTGTGTGAGTGTGTGCACACATAGATGTTCTGTTTCTCTGGAGAACCATGAGTAATACATAACCCTCAAATAGGTGTCAACAAGAGAATGGATAAATATTCAAACTACACAGCAATGGAAAAGAACAAATGATTGCCACGTGCATCAACATAGGTGAATCTTAGAGACATAATGCTGAGCCGAAGAAACCAGACAGACGCAAAAGAGTATATACTGTACGAACCCCTTTTTATAAAGTTCGGGAGCAGGCAAGACTATAATGACAGAAATCAGAACAGTAGTTATCTTCGGGGGATGGTACTAACTATGAAGGGACACAAAGGAGCCCTCTGGAGTTTGGATGCATCCCGTATCAGTGTGGTAGTTACACAGGAGCAAATATGTGTAAAATTGCATCCAGCTGTGCATTTGATGTATGTTATTTTTTAAAGGCATTAAAAAAGGAAAGAGTACTTTCTTTTACTTAAGTATGCTTGCCTTCTCCATCCACTCTAGGATAGTTGACTTCTGCATCAACATTGCAGATCCTGAAACTCCACTCAGGCCTTACATAACTGTTCATAGCTATATTTATTATTCCTACACAGAAAACTTGCTTTCTTTCTCAGAAATTTGCAAGCCATTCAAGAATCCTCCTTCTCTGTAACCCTGAGTACATCTGACTGCCAAGTTCAGTTGATTCAACCTCCTAAATATCCCCTGCTTTGTCTCTTCCTCTCCTTACCATCACTGCCTTTGTTTAGGCGCCCACGATTTCTGCTAGAGTCTCATCATCATCTAGGTGACAGCAACACCTAGATTAGCATTTGAACAAACAAGGACTATAGCCTCGCCATGCTGACACGTAAAACTGACTGTCATATAAGCCCAGCATCTACTCCGGTGCCCCATCTGCTCAATCCATGTTTGCAAGATGAAAAGGCTCGTTTTTAAGCCCAGCTCCGTCATTTTCCAGACACGTCTCAGCGTCTGACCTGCCTCTCTCTCCAACCCAAACCTGCCACGTGGAGATGAGGCATTAAACACAAATGCTTATTTTCTTCAAAATCTAAAGTATTCCCTCCATTGTCTTCATTGATTAATTTAGAAGGCTTGATAGGCAATATTCTGGCTAAACTATCAGAAATATCACGCCATTGGTGTTTAGACTGGATGTGCAATATTTTGTTACTTCCTGCTACCTTACCTGTGAGCAGAGAACAGGTTCTGCGGGAGCTGCACACAGTATTCCACGCATTGTCAGAGCTCCATGAATACAACCTTGACACCATCTACCGCTTCTGCCACCCACATTCACTTGCTAAAAGAAAGATTTCCACTTTGAGGCACTTAAGTCTCCCTGTAATTTCCACCTATGATGGCACCTCTGCCTGCTGGGGCAGCACAGAATCAGACTAATCTTTCTCTCTGACAGCCCTTCAGAAATATTAAGACAGCTGTCATGTCACCCAGGGAGGGAGTCAGAGTATGGAGAGCCTGAAAATTAGGCAGAGGACTTTAAACTTGACTTGGCAGCTATGGAGGAGCTCTTGTGGTTCTTGAGCAGGGAGGGACATGACTAAAGTAATGTCAGCAGCCCACATACAGGATGATCTAGGGAGGGGGGAGCTGGAGACAGGTAAGGGACTGTTGTCATCATCTAGACAAGGATGAACCTGAGAAAATTATTATAAGACAATGAAAAGCATCTGACGAAGGCTTAGACATGCATGTGGTAACGTGTCCGAAGGATGTCTTGTACTCATCTGACTGTGTTTTGTCTCCTTGGTTAGATTGGGGCCCAGAGTCACGCCTTTTTGATATCACCCTCTACACTGCAGTACTCATAACAAGCACCAGATAACTACTTGCTGACCATGGTAAATAGATAAAGCCCTGTTGGTCATGATGAAGAACTTGGCCTTTGTTCCAAAGGCAGTGGAAGCAGGGGGCGACGTGATCCCAGAGTGGGAGCCTGAGACAGGAGCTTTCTAACAGATGGACTTTTGCGGCAGTGACACAAACAGCCTCGCACAGCAGTGAGCCCCCAAACACGGGATCAGGGGCTGGGGAGCCCTAGAGGTGCTGTGTAGTGAGGTTGAGCTCCAGGAGGGGGGCTGAGCAAGATGACTTCTTAGAAGCCCCCCGGTTCTCACAGTCTCATGGCCAGCCTCACCCCCGTTTCCCCTACCCTGTACCCTGGTCTCCAGGCTGGATCTCTTCTGTGCTTGCCAGGAGGTGGCACCAGACCATCTCCCCACTCTGAACTCTCCACTCCTTTTGGTCATTCAGATTCTACCTACCCATGGCAATGTTTCTGATAATAAATTATTATAAAGGGACTACAGGACACTGATTGAATAAGCCATTAAGGTACATTCACAAAATGAAATGTGTGGCCATTTACATTGGGGTGATGGAAGAAAATTTAATGATGTGGAAAGACGGACACCATATTTTATGGTGTGAAAGAAGCTGGTTACATTGAGTTCTCATTGTTGGAAATTAACAAAAAATATGTATGCGTAGACAAAACACTAAATGATGTATACATCAAAGTGTCATTCTCTGCTTAATGGGATTGGAGGTATTTTCTTTTTATCTATGTTTTCTAAATTTTATATTTTGTTTTACTTTATATATTTTTTTTTTTTTTTATTTTTGAGGTGGTGTCTCACTCTGTCACCCGGGCTGGAGTGCAATGGTGTGATGCCCAGCTAATTTTTAAATTTTTTGTTGAGACAGGGCCTCATTATGTTGCCCAGGCCAGTCTCAAACTCCTGGCCTCAAGTGATCCCTCCCCCTTGGCCTCCCAAAGTGTTGGGATGACAGGCATGAGCCACCACACCCTGTGTTTTCTAAATTTTATAAAGTTATCATGGTTCAGCTTTTATTGGCTTTTACAGAAGTATTGTTTTATTCTATTCTGTTTTTTACTCTTCATCAAAGCCACCCTCTTCTCTGTAAATGCTGACCTACACTTATCTTTTCTGTCTCTACACAGAAAAGATAAGTATAGGTCAGCATTTACCTCTTTGTTGGTTCTGTGTAACCTAGTACATGGCTGTATATGTCTTGTGTTATTGCAAGGTTGTTTCATTCACGTTGGTCTTGTCTCTCCAAGTAAGAAAGGTTTTCTCTGGCCAAATTGTGATTTATTTTCTTATTTTCACTGACACATAGCATTGTGCAGGAATTGGCCCCTTGATGGTGGCTTGGTACTGGATCCTCTGGGCGTCAGTCATATAAACTACTTGGCTTTCCAGAGAGGCTCTGGACCTGGGATGCCCTCAAACACCCACAGTTCTCCTGGGCATGGTGAGCCCCAGGGAAGTGACCCAGCTATCCAGGCACTGGCATTCCTGACTGCTCAGCCCTATCACAATATTCTGCCTCTGTCTCCTCTAGTGACCAGCCCAAGATACCTGCAGAACCTAATGTCCTGTCCCAATTCCAGAATAAATGTCCACTAGTAGCTAGAGCACAACTGGAGGATAGAAGGTCACAGTGTATTCTTTTCTCAAAATTTGTGAACAGCATTAGAGCTGAGGTGGTCTTTAATGTCTGCCATTCTTTCAGAAATTACCACACATCCTATTCTTGAAAACTGAGCCTTATAGCCATCGTGCCTACTGTGTGCCGGATACCATGCCAGACAGTAGCTCTGTAAAGCCAATGGCAGGGACCAGGTCCAGAGGGCCAGCCCTTTGTTCTCTTGCTTAGTCCACACAGGGAGGCAGCTACTTGCTCACATTTCTACTAGCAAACCCTCTGAAATTACCTCTGCAATGACATCATCATGCTCTTTTTACTCCATAGGCGATTCAAACTCCACTGACCACCGCTTAACACTATTAGCATCTTTCCTTTCCATACTAAATCAAACAGGCAGCACAGCCTGTTTAAATGAGGCTTAGAACAGGAGACCCTGCTGGTTTCCTAACAGTTTTTTTCAAGCACATTCAGACATGATTCTCCATAGGTACTTAAAGGACTGTCAGGTGGAAAGAGGACAAGATCTATTGTGTGACCCAATCCTATTGCTTCTACAACCCTAACAGGGCTCCAGACCACCATGTGCTTGCCTGGATTACCGCAGCAGCCTGCTAACCGGGCCGCCTGCCTGTCCAGTCTTGCTCCTCTAATCCTTTCTCCAGAGAGGCTAAGTGAAGTGTTTAAATTGTGAATCTGATCACACCACACCTCTGCTTAAAGCCCTATAGCTTCTGCATTGCCTCCAGGGTAAGCCCTAAACTCCTTAGCATTGCTTTTAAGATGCAGCCCCTGCTTGACAGTGGCAACACCTCACCCTTGTTGTTTCAGTCCTACCCAGCCACTTACACCCCGAACCCCAAACACTTACTCTTTCACCTCTAGGTCTTTGCCTGGAACATTTCCCCTCCCTTCTTTACCTAGTTGGTTTATTTGCCTTCCAGGTGTCACCTCAGATGTCACTTCCTCCTGGGCATGGTGTACTTGTTATGATAAATGTCCCTGCAGTCCACCCCAGTCACCCAAGGCTAGACTGGGTATCCTCTGTCCTCCAGTATTCTAGGCTCACCCTATCATCTCTCTTCTTTTATCTTGTACTTGTCTATTTACATGTGTCTTCCTCTTCAGGCAACAAGCTCCTTACAGGCTGGAATTGTTTTGTCATTGTATCCTCAACACCAGTGCATGACAGAGACTCAATTTACTGAATGACAGATGCCATAAGGAGAATGAGAGGTGGAACTTTCAGGGGGGCACACTTCTATGTACTGAAGAACTAATAACTGATGATATCCAAAAGAGGAAGACTGACCAACAAAGCACGGTGGAAGTCTCCATGCAGAGCCCTCCACAGCAGGGAGCTCTTTCCCTAGCTGGCAGGTTGGAGACCATGCCTGCCCTCACTTCCTAGCTGGAGGAAGCCACAGTTAGACTCACTTCTGCGGTCAAAAGATCTGGGCTAGGGCCCCAGGTCTGCACTTACTGTGAGGCTGTGGACAAGTCACAGCCTCTCTGAGCTTCCTTGCTTAGGAAATAGGATGATACCTGCGCTGCCTACTTCACAGACTTTGTGAGAACCAAATGAGATCACATACGGTAAAGTAGTTTGTAAAAACCTTAGAATCAAATGAAATGTATTACTATTTATTACATAATCTTCAGGACTTGCAGCTTCACTAATTTTAGTTTTGCAACTATATTAAAGAATAAAGTGCCATGTGTAAACTTTTGCTGCCGCAGGCGGAGCTGAGAATTAGAGAGCTCTACCTCTCCTGTGCCACGATACAGGCCTACAGAAGAGAGTGGGGGACCAAGAGCCCTGTTTAGTTAGTGTCTGTCAAGGGCCCTTTGTTCCAGCTGTCAGGGAGCTTCCTTGGGGCATACTCCTAAGACAAGGGAAATAGGCTCCTGAAGTCTTAAATCATCATGAAAATCAGCAGAACCAAAAACTACACATATACTCAATAAACCTTCCCTTTGGGTCCCTTGATTTCTACTTAAAGGAAAACCAAGAATGGTTGACAGCATTTCACTTCCCCTTCAATAAGATAAATCCAATGAAACAATTTAATTTAAAGGCTTTTTATTAGGAACCAGGGGAATGAGCTGCTTATCCCTCTATAACAGTCTAGAGCAGGTCGTCAGGCCCAGGATGGAGAGAGGTTGTCAAAGGTGCTGTGTGTGGTGTGGTTTGCTGCACTTGCTTAGGGCCTGGAAGGAAAGGTGGCTGCAACAGAGGTTGGCAGGAACTGGTGTTAGCCAAAACACCAACAGCCTGAGGCGAACCTCCCTTCCAACTTCAACTTCTGATCTTCCTTCCAACTCCACTCAAGACTGGAGCAGGCCAGGAGACAAAACGTGGCTGGAGTGGGCAGGACGCAGCAGTGTTATCTGAGCCCCTGGCTTCTTCATTCAGTGCTTCTTCACTTGCCTGCCCTCCACTCTTCTTGCCGTTTAGTGATTAGGTATTTGAAGAACTCATACACAGACCACGCGATGGCTGTGGAGGGGATCTGGTAAATTACTCTAGCCTGCACCCCTCGGAAGTAGGCGGTCACCCCACCTACTTGATATACCGTCCTGAAGGCACTAGCCATGCCTGTGATGTGTCCTGTAATGTTTGAGTTCAAAGCCAAGGATTCCTGGGTGTTGAGCAGTGTTTTGCAAACGTCCAGTGGGGTTGTGGCAGCGGCAGCTACAGCTCCTGCACAGGCTCCGGAGAGGACGTGGGAGCTGGGGTTGTACCGTCTCTGGGGGTTAAAGTGCTCCTGCAGGAATTCATAGGTCATGAAGTGAATGGCTTGGAAAGGAACGTTCATGGTTAGCTGGGTGGTGTAGCTGCGGTAAAAGGCCCCGGCCCCTTCATTTTGCCACACTGCCCGTACACAGTCTGTCACCCGGTGGTATGGTGAGTTGTACATCTGCATCCTCTGCTTGACCACTGGTAGTGCCATCAATGAGGAGGAAGGAAATGGAGACAGCAACCAACCGGTGACAGCAACCAGCCAGTCATGGAGAGTGTCCACATTCAGAGTTCCAAGTCAGCAGATCAGCCAATGGAATAGAGAGAAAAAAGTATGAATGAGCTGCTAGTTAACCAGGTAAGTTAATGTTTCCCTTTTATGGGTAGGGAGTAGGCAGAGGGTTGGTAAAGAGTCAAAGAATAACAGACCCACTTCCAGTAGCATTTCTTTAAAATCAGCCAGTTAACATATATCTATGGTTTAGTAACTCCAGAGGGCCTCCTTGAAATAAGTACCTATCTATTGTTATCATCCTTTCACAACTCCCAAGAAATGACTCAGTGACAGTGCACATAATAATGAACATACAGCCCTAACAATCACAACCTTCAGGTACTAAGAGCACCCACATATTAAGACACGAGATGGTTATCCTTCCAGAGGGGAGGAAAGAGAAACGCTACCAAAATGAAAACCAGATTCTTAGCCAGAAAGAGTTTGGCTTTAGTTCCTAAACATATACTACTCCCTCAAGTAGACAGCATGGTATGAGCTCTGGGTTCCAGTAAGAAAGGCAATATATTTAAATGTCAAAATCTGTCTTTAGCTCTTCAAAGAAAAATGAAAATCTGCTAAACTTTCAGGACAGATCATATGCACTACAAAGAGAACCTCCAGGAAGGCCCAGGAACAGGCCATGTAGAGCCATGTCTTATTCCAGGGAAGCCTCAAGGATGAATTAAATCCCAGTGAATAGGTTTCCTGTCCAAGGGGTTCCCCTAAGTACTGGAAACATGGAGGGAGCACCCTCTAGTGGTAAAACAAGGTAACATGATTTCCCACCAAAACTGATGCGCTATCTAACTTTCTTCTGCAAACTAGAAATCAAGGAAAAGCTCAGAGTTGCCGGTGCAGTGCCACAGAGGGATAGTCTGAGGAATCATTACCTTCCGCTGGATTCATGGCTGCATCGTGAAGTAATGTTGCCACACACCCAGCCGCACCTGCAAATGAGAAAACAACTGCCACATGTAAGGCCAAGAGAGGGTGACCAATTCACTCAATCCCCAAAGTGAAGGCAAGTGACTGCTAAATCACAGGGAAAAGGGATGTGAAGAGCCAGGCCAAAAGATGGGGACCCACTGCTCTTAAACTCCTGCTTAAGAAATGAAGGTATTTGTTCCCACCAACTTAGTAAAGTCACCAGAGTACATTCCACATCTGTGATAGGAAGGCTGGGAAGAGTCAAAGAAAACCCAGATTTTATCAATAAAGATGGTTCTGTGGATAAACGTAGCTCATGCCCCAGACAGGAAGGAGATACGCTGGTGCCACGGGATGCCAGCACATCAGCTGTGGCCAGTGGAGGGAGAGCACCGGGGCCAGGTGGTCAGATCTCCACGAGAGAATCCTGCCTTCCTGCTGCCCCTATGCTGCCCAACTCCAGTCTCCAAATCTAACATCTGTCCATCTAGATCTTTCCTTCAGGTCCTGAACCTATCCCTCACCCTCTCTACACCCAACTTGGTTTCCAAACGATCCTGAACCCCTCGGCTGCCATCCTTCCCCTTACTTCCACACAGCCTCCAACCTTCTGGTTTCTCCACAGTTCCTTGGCCCCACCCCCATTCACTTGTCAAGTCTGTTATGTTCTCAACCACACAAACTGCCTCTGGTCAGTTGGGATCCTGCAAAGTTAAGGTGAAGAGCTGGAGCTTCATTAGTGTCCTCGTTGGCAGCCGGGTCATTTCCGAACCTTCCCCGGGGGACAGGACACCACCCGACTATCAAGATATATACCAGTGGGGGTAGTTCGTGTGTGTCTCCACATTACCAGGGCATTAGAAGTTGATGCCAGGGAGAAGATGAGAGGATAAAGTCAAGCTGGTAGGTAAGGGAGGACACTGTAACCCTTTGTTGAGGTGCCCCAAAGGACAGGTGGGGCTGAAGCGGCCCGTTGTCTGAGAACATCAGGTTTGGCAGTCCCTCCCTTATAATCTGGCCTACCCCAGCCCAGAGCGTCAGCTCCAAACCATGCTGAAACTGGAAAGCACTGACAGCAGCAAAGCCCAGAGTCGGGAAAGTGGGGGAACCAGCACAGGAAGGCTCAATACCATTGGCAATATGGCTATTGCCCCCAGGGTGGATTACATCACTCAATGTCTTTTTTAACTTTTCGTAGCAGGCAAAATAAAGGGCGTGGGCAGGGCCTGCGCCCGTTGCTGTGACGTTCAGCCCCCTCATGGGCCTCCATAGGCCCTCCGTTCTTATAATCCTCCAGAGTGCCTCCAACACATTGCGATAGCGGGCCGCTGGGTCAGGCTGTAGACTCTGCATCCGGGTCTGAAATTACAGCAAGGAGAAGCACAATGTCAGCAATGCCAACTTCTCACCCCACCTCAACACTCAGGCTTTGGGCACAGGGCAGACCTACATGGAGCCGTGCCAATCTGTGAGAGGGACACATGCTAGCCAACGTCACTTCTTTCCAAATCTAAAGGCACTCTTTCTAAGGCTTGGACCTTTCTTTTTCTAGTCATCTATGACCCTAAGAGTGCAACACCATTATTTTCCCTGAGAATATCAACACTTGGTAAGTGTCCTGGAACTCCAAAATAATTCATAGCCACAGCAACAAATATTAAGCCTGTGTTTCAGAAGTTGCTTTCGTGCCTTAACACACTCAAGCTAAGAGTTCTTTACAAATGGATTCTAAATTCAAGGATTTACTGTCTATAACGTACTTTATGCTTTACTTCTAAGACTGATCCTGGCCCTGCTTCCTGACCACACTCTAATGAGATGACTAATGAGATGATGGCTCATCTTTTGGTACTTTTTCAGACTATTTGGCACTGGCAGCTGGGTCTGCACCAAAAGTCTTGGCAGAAGCAGCATGCCTAATAAATAGATTGGCTGCTCTTATTTCCTGGGAAAGAAAGTTTACCCTGAAACTGTGAAGGTAGGGAGTGTCTAGTTGGAAACCAACCTAGTCTCTAAAACTCAAGGGCCTTCCAGATTTCTAATCTAAATTCACCAAATCCCAAAATAGGCATCGGCAAATAAAATCAGTCTCAGTGAAACATAAACCTTGGAATCTCTGGAGGAGTGAATAATTGTAATGAAAGTATATGGTAGACACATTGTATTATGTTCCTGGAAAAGCTTTATTAAAAGTTGGGACATTAATCTTATCTGAAATACCACATCTTTTCTGAAGAGTGTGTCTTCAGAAAAATCTCTCTTCTACTGATCCATTTCAAGATTAAAGTAGCATGGAGACTGATGGTTAAAACAAAATTAATGGCTAAAAAAAAATCAATGTCTAGCGCCCAGCACACAATTGGCACTTAAGATGTTTGTTGAGTGAATGAATGAATGAATCTTTTGTCACATAACTATAACAAGTACAGTCACTGGTGAGCCAATAGGGGACAACTGATGTCCAAATACAGTTTAAATTCCTGCTTCATTCCAATCACTAGATTCAATTTGGATTTAAAAGCTTGAACCTTCCTGTTGGCCAAATGGAATCCAAGGGTAATACCTTTTCTCAAGAGCATGGGAGAAAAGAAACCAACCAGATTAGCAGGTCCTAGTTTGCCACAAGCAATCCACATTCCTCTAGAAGTATTTTCTCCTGCCTGCTACTAATAAAAAACTGGAAGCCTAACAGGCTAATTATTAGAAGTTCAATCAGAAATACTGTACACAGTATTATCACAATTTGACACATTCTTTTGCACTTCTCCCCCCTCAAAAAAAATCCCATGTATTTCCAATAAAGAGTGTGCGTATTGATCTTTCACATCATTTATACCCCAGGGGTATAAAATCCATCAGAGGAATTGTTCATAGAGACTATGGGTCTACACTGGCTATAGCTAGTAATAAACAAAGATAAACTGGGCCTGATGGCTTAACAATTGTGTTTCCTATGTTTGTCTGAAACAGACCTTGTATAGGGGGAATGTTTTGAAACTGCACTGCTCTGCAGGAGTCAGTGGTATATTTGGCAACCAGTCTTGAAAGGTCTGGCCTCAAAGGCTTGGAACTCTTCATCCGCAAAAGAAAACTGGATTGTAGGTAAGCTACTTTGAACATTTTACACACACATCTAAATCTAACTCAACAATTGTAACTTAATGAAAATATATCATTATGGACTTGGGTATAACTTATATCAAACGAATATGGCTCCCCAAATTTCTGAGCCAATAAATCTACCTTTTGCAGAAAGATGAAATCTCTAAGTAAGATTTATGAATAGCCTTAAGTATGAAAAACCCCTGCCTGGCTTTGACGAAAAGCCAAACAAACTTGTAGGGAAGTCAGTGGTTTGGTGTAAGACAAGCCACATTTGAGTCAGAAAGCCTGAGTTTGAGCCCCAGCTCTCTGAGCTTCTAAGTTGTCATCTATAACATGAGGACAAGAATGGCTGGCTCAGAGGGCTGTTGTGGGGATTAAAAGAGATAGAGATAAGGCATGTAAAAGCTGTTGGTAATTTATAAGGTGCTATAAATATAAGGCTTTTTTTTGTATTCAAATGATTCTAAGATATATTTGTTCATACCTAAGAATTTACAGATGATGGCAGCATTGTCTCTTGCATAAGTCATTTCACAAATATGCACAGGCAACTGACTGGTCCTTAGCCACTACGAACTCAGGGTTAATTTTGTATTTTTTGTTTTCATTTTAAAGTTTCTCTGTGGTTATAATGATTTACATGTTTAGTCATTGTTCTGAAGGTCATCTGTTAAGGGACAATCTCTATTGTGAAATTCTGTGCCTTGCCTGGTTCTTGATATCTGCTTTTGGGAGGGTATATGGAAGGCCTGGGAGTCAGACAGAATGGGTTCAAATCATGACTCTGCCACTTAAACTCTGTGACCTTGGACAAGTTACATAACTGCTCTTTAAGCCTTCTTTCTTCATCTGTAAAACAATGAAAATAGTGTCTACTTTATGAAGTTGTTTCAAGGATTAAATGAATAATGTATATAAGGCACTTCAGATAGTGCTTGGCACACAAGAACAATTAGCATTTATTGAATACTTACAATCATTAGTAGATGCAAGAAAATCAAATCAGCCAGTATTTCCATTTCCTAACCTTTCATAGGTGAATGTGTATAGATAACCATTTACATGTGGAGTTTGAAAAAGATTTACCTCCTTGTGCCAACTGGAAATTTAAAAGGAAAGATCCATTTTAATTTATTATGTAAGTAGATACTTGCCTCACCACTACAGAGCCAAAAACAGCACGTTGGTGACAGGTGGGTACTTAGCCACATGATTTTGAGAAGGGTTCTGACTGCTTTGGGTTGCAGAACTTGTCTGTATAAAGTCTGGTGCTTGCCTCTGAAGCCCAGAAAAGAAAACTGGGATTTATCTGGGCTCCCAAACCTCCCTAATTTTGACCATGGAAATAGCTGACTAAATAACGATAGCCTAGCAAGGCTATGCTGACTTCCCATGGTCCCTCCCAAGGATATTTTAAGTCAACTTGACCCCAGTAAGTAGCTGGGGATGGATAGGCTTGCGTGCCAAGAGGCAACGTCAGCTTTCATTTGCAAACATTGTGGTTGCCCTTTAGGCTCCAAATGGGATACCTCCCTCCAGTCTTAGAGTAAGGTTGGGCTGCTTTTCCCCTCCACCATCCATTTATTAAAGAAGGATAGCTGTCAGGGGACAAATACACTGGGAAGCCCTTTTAAAGGAAGGGATTTGAATTTTACTTTCATGCCTGCACAAAAACATTTAACATACTTACTGACACTAAATCATACTGGTCTCACCCAGTACCTCCCTCTAAAATCTCAGCATTAATGGCAAATGAAAACGATTCTTCTAAAATAAGCTTTTGTATTTTTGAAAACTCCTGAGCATTTTTCCTTCAGATCAAATAATTATTTCTTTAGGGCTTTTAGGCATGACCGTAATGTTGTATGACTAATTTTTTAAAAACAAAAATTCCAAAGCTCATATGTAAATGAATAAAAAATGTTGTTCAAAATAGTTACCTTGACTTATTCCAGCAATGCTATGCTTATGCAAAACATTTCCGGAACTCTTCTCTTTCAGAATTGTTTCCTCAATGAGTTTATAATCCTCAGGAGTAAATCAGTCTCCTTGCTTTCCAGTCCTACCTTATCTCTGACCCCAAGCAGTATTACCCATTTTGATCTCCCACTTTATTTGCTTTATTTGATTTTGAGTGATCTCTTACTACGAAATCAATTCCATTTTGCCACAGGACAAAGATTTGCCCCAATTAAGGATATGCACCCAAATAGTCTAGAAGCATCTCTACAGGAATTTATAAAATATTAACAGCAACAATAGCATTATGTAAATATATAGAGTATGGAGACAGCCTCCCATTATGTTGTAATGAGACCAGTGGTTAAACTGAAAAGTTGTAGTAATATTTCTAAATCAGTCACATTATTACATTGTATTAGTCAAGCAACTAAATAGTTTTCACTGCTTTCCCTGATCTGTTTCATTTGACACTCATCCTGAAACATAGCACCCTAGACCCTGTACTCTACGCACAGTCTGAGTATAGTGAGGTTACTTTGCAGCTAGATCATATTAACTTTTGGATATACAGCATTAACTCCCAAGTCATTCAACCTAGAATCTATACATAACATTGCATCTTTTTTATTTGTACTAATTCATTTTACATTTCAATAGTTACTTTTCTCTGGTGGATTTTACTGTTTATTTCTATTTTCCCAATAGACAAGGGCATCTAAAATTCTAATGTCCATTTCAGTCAGGTGCGTTTACCACGTTTTCAGTGGATATGGCCCTTGTTAGTAGTTACCTTGTAACGTGCTAAAATACTCCTGCCAACTCAGTGCCGTTATAATAGCTTAATGAGCACTTCCCTCATTTCCTCATCCACATTACTAATGAAAACATGAAATGCTACTGGAGCCAGGGGGAGCAGAAGAGAACTACTTTGCATTTCCCAAGCTGATTCTCTCCTCCTTTTGAATCCGTAACATTTTCCTGATTTGAAAGGAAGTATACATCAAACAGCTGCCAGGATACTGTTCGACTGTTACCCTTAACATGTAAAGGAGGCACCAGTCTCTGTCATTATATTTATTTCAACAGTCCCCTCTAGTTTACTTCTCCCTCAATTTAGTCCTCACCTTTAGTGATTGGCACCTTTACTAATGTACAAAAATAAGAACTGTAAAGAACAATAATCTGCTACCCTCTTCACCTAGCTTTCTTCAGAAGGTCCTGACTTCTGTATTCATTAATCATCCTGCTTGGTTGTGAATGCAATTAGTTTTACATTCACACAAATCATGTCCTCATGGAGATCTAATTGCATTTTCTTCACACTTACATCTACTTTCTAATACCAGCACACTTCCCTTTTAGGCACCAGTCTTCCTTTTTGCCAACTTCAGGTGGCCAAAGAAATACACCACCAATTTCATCATTCTTGTTTGGGGGCTGATGTTCTTCCCATACTTACACAATCCTAATCCCAGCTCAATTTTCATGTTCAGGAAATAGGTGGAGAATCATGCTTGCCTCAGAGAGAAACCGAAACCTTCTCCTGAACATGAACTTTCTCCATATTATTTCCAGTCTGCAACTCTGAATTCTGACAGCACAATGATTTCCAATTACTCATGGGTTCAGATTTCTTAATAATTTGGAAGTTCTTTATCTAGCTGAGAGATCCCAAATTCAGGTTCATGCCCCATCACTTAGAAGACACAGGAGCTTGTAAAAGCACTCGCCCAGAGACCATCTCAAGCCGTAAGATCTCATTCAGAGTCTGATTCATGCCAGTTGGCATCACCTTCATCGAGTTAGTAGCACTTACCTGCGCTTCGGGATACCCCATCCCACCCTATTCCTGTTTAGTCCCCGGTGGGATCCAGGGCTTTGGCTGACAGATTTTCGATCCTGAGTCCCGATTCAGATATCACTGACAGTTAGAAATAGGTCCTGGTTCCTAACTGAGATCAACTCCCAGCCGGGACCTTGCTTGCATGGAGTGTCGGTTCGAATCGTGTGGTAGTGGCAGAAGCCAGGAAGGAACCCGTGTCGGCTCCGACTCTCAACCGGGATCCTGGCTCCAGACAGGACCCAGGGGGTCGGGTCAGCCCCAGGTCGGGTTCGGAGCCCGGTCCAGCTCTCACCTTGACGCAGTCGATGGGATACATCACGCAATGCTCCAAGATCCCTGCCACGGCTCCCGCCACCATGTACGTGGTGACAGTGGCTCCAGCCGGCAACGCCTCGTAGTCCGGGCCGGAGTCCGGATCCTGTCGCACCGGGGGCCTGCAGGCCCCGGCCTCCCCGCCGCCGGCCCCCCGGCCCACGCCCCGCTGCAGCCACCCGTCCAGCAGCGCCGACTCCCCGGGGCTCCGCCCGGGCCCAGCCGCCGGCCCCCCCGCCACACCGCCAGCACCCCGCCCCTCCAACTCCATCCACCCGGGCCAGCTGCGGCGCCCACCCGCACCGCCGCCGCCACTGCTGCCGCCGCCCCCCAGCCCCGTGGTGTCCGCCTCAGGCGCGGCCCAGAGAGCCCGGGGCCTCCGGCTCCCGCTTGGCTCCGCGGGCACGCCCCTCAACCCCCATTGGTCCAGACGCCAAGTTAGCCCCACCCCTTTCCCTACGTAGGATAAATTTGCTTGTGGTATTAGCGAAGTTGTCTGTCATTCCTCCGCCCTGAGGCGTTGCTACCGCCTAAATCCCACCCCTTCCTCTTTGATCTTGGAAGCTTCTTGTTTATTGGCTACTGATTGGCCGGCATGTAAGATCAACCCTCCTCCGACTTTTAGGAGGGCGGGAGAAACTTAAGGCTGAACTTTGATAGGCTCAACCACTCTTGATACCTTGGCCGCGGCCATTGGTCCGCACCACGTCGGTCTCTGATTGGCCACAGAAAGAGAGCGAAGCGCCCGCGTACGATAGGGGCCGATTCGGGGCCTTTGACTAGCGCTTGCAGAGCTGCGGGCGCTGCGGGCAGGATGGCGTGGGGGTGGGGTGGTGCCAGGCCTTCAAGGTCAAACCGCTGACTGACGCCGTTACGACCCGCGCTGGAGTCTACGCCCTAGATGCTGAGGTGCGCGGCTCGAGGACTGGCAGCCTTGGCCCCGAGACCTCTCTTCCCGCGGGATCTCGTAGCGGGCGTGAGGCGGAACCGGCCTGGGCCGGTCTTCCCTTGGCACTACCCGCGTGCCTGTCCGGGAAGCTGTTGCGACATGCGGACCAGGGTCCGCCTCTCCGCCCGCCAGGAGGAAGCGGGGCGGCCCGTTAGACTCGGGTCGAGCAGACTCCGGAGGACGCGGTGCTCCTGAGGCCCCGGCGCCCGGCACTGGGCGGTGCAGCCGAAGTCACTCAGTAAACCCCGCAGTGGTTGAATGAATGAATTCTCCAGCCCTGCCTGTAGCTGGGCTCTGCGCCAGGCCGAGAGCTGGGAGCGGGGAAGGGAGATGCCGAAATACAGTGAGATGATTCAGAGGTGACGACCGGTGGAGAGGTCGGACTGGAGGCAGCGTCGCGAATGCAGCAGGGAAAGTACAGCAACTATCGGGAAGCTCGGGAGTACGGCTTGTCCTGACCCTGAGCTGGCTTACTGATGTTCCCCACTGCCTGGTGATGATTGCCTTTTGAGCTAAGACCGCTCTCGTTCCCAGTCGGGTCAACTGTAGTCTTGAGAGGTGTGCTCCTTGTTGTAGAGCAACGACCGTGATTCCCAGCCTTCAGGCACCTTCAGGGCCGAGACGTCGCACAGGAGCCGGCGCTGCACGGACATGCTCGGAAGTACTGCAGCCTCTGCTGAGGAACACAAGCTCCTTTTCCACTGCGACTGCCTGGCTTCTTCAGGATCTTTTCACTGGAGTGTGTTTGCACAAGCCTCCCCGCTGTTTCCAGCTCTGTCTTTACTACCTGTTTTACTGAGATGATGATGCAGTTGTGGACTTTTCTGTCTGTTCATTGCTTTTCCTTAGATCGGGAAGAGGTTTTCCTTTTTCTCTGTAAAGCTTAGCCCTTCTCTCTGGGCCTTTTTTTTCTTTTTTTCTATAGAGAATAGAATTCATCTATTCTCTTCCACTTCAGCAGTGGTTATTTACCTTTGGGCCATGACCTTTTGGAAAATGATAAAGCCACAAATTTTCTTTTTCTCTTCCCACCTCCTGTCCCCCATGCGCACACAAAATTTTGCATATCATTTCTGAGTTTCAAAGTCTCTGAACATGATTTTGGACTCTCTAGGGGTCCATTAACCTGAGGCCAAGAACCCCTCCCCTACAGCATGTTCAGTATTCCCTATTTGATAGTTCATTTCCCTTGAGAAATGAATAGGTCTCACAAAAAAACCCACTCAATCCTGCTAGAGTACTATTAATAATTCCTGCCAAATTACTCCAGTAATGACTATACCTCTATGTCCTTTCTTTCCTTAAACCCTACCTTTTTTACACCTTTATTCAATTAACACAAATTACCTTTCTAAATCCAATGGTCTTTTTCTTATTCTCATTTTTCTTGACTGAGAAATAACACATGCCCCCCTTATTGACCCGTCCCTCACTGAAACTTTTCCCTAGCTTCAGGAACCACACTGTTCTAGTCTACTTTGTAGAGTCCTCAATCTCTTATACTTCTCTAGTCCTTGAGGTGGACCACTCCTAAAGGGCTAATGATTCTGTGTTGTCCTTAATATTTTGAACACTTTGCCATTCCAAAGCTGTTTTCCTCATTGGAGCCCTTCTCTACTTCCCTTGTTGCATACATTTAACTGAAATTTCCATGGCAACATTCATTTAGTAAATACTGAATAATAATTGTGTACTTGAAGTGAAGCTGGGGTTACAGGACAGAGTCCAGCCATGCTTTGATGAAGCTTATTTTTTAAGGTAAGGACCCCAGGCCGACGGAGCCTCCGTCTGAATATTCGATATTCATGTGGCAGGAGGCAGAGGTGGCGGAAAGAAAAAACAAGAAAAATACCAGATAGCCTTAGGTGCCATGCTGATAATTGAAATCGGGCAGTGTGATATAGTGTAACTGAGTAGCTAGATTTGTGTGACTAGGGAAGGCCTTTCTGAGGAGATGACACTTAATGGTAAGTTCTGAATGACAGGCAAGAGCCAATCATGGTAGACCTGGAGAAGAGCGTTCCAACAGAAGAAACAGTAAGTACAACAAACCTAAAGTGAGAACAGGTTGGTGTATTAAGAATGGAAAGAAGGCCAGTGTGGCTGGAGCATGGGGAGCGAGGGGGGAAGTGATAGAAGATGAGGTTGAAAGACAGGGAGTGAATTTTCCTTTGTCAAAAGATTATTGGCTATACCAACCACTTCCTACCCACTAGGATGGCTATAATAAAAAAACAACCCTTGTTAAAAATAATAACCATTGGTGAGGATGTGGAGAAATTGGAACCCTCCTACATTGCTGGTGAGAATATAAAATTTTTTCTTTTGGAGACAGAGTCTCACTCTGTTGCCGGGCTAGAATGCCGTGGTATCAACCTAGCTGACAGCAACCTCAAACTCCTGGGCTCAAGTGATCCTCCTGCCTCAGCCTCCCGAGTAGCTGGGACCACAGGCATGCACCACCATGCCTGGCTAATTTTTTCTATGTATTTTTAGTTGGCCAATTAATTTGTTTCTATTTTTAGTAGAGACGGGGTCTTGCTCTTGCTCAGGCTGGTTTCTAACTCCTGACCTTGAGCAATCCACCCACCTCAGCCTCCCAGAGTGCTAGGATTACAGGCGTGAGCCATCGTGCCCGGCCTGAGAATATAAAATTGTTCAGCCATTGTGGAAAATAGTTTGGCAGTTCCTCAAAAAGTTAAACATAGAATTACCATATGTTTAACTCAGCAATTCCACTCCTAGGTATATATCTGCTATAGTTTGGATGTGTGCTCCAAATCTCATGTTGAAATTTGATGGACAGTGTTGGAGATGGGACCTAATGGGAGGTCCTGGGGTGGATCCCTCATGAATAGACGAATGTCCTCCCTGGGGAGAGGGAGTTGAGTGAGTTCTCTATTAGTTACCACTAGAGCTGGTTATTAAAAAGACCCTGGGCGGGTGCGGTGGCTATACACTTAGCACTAGAATCCTAGCACTCTGGGAGGCTGAGACAGGAGGATTCCTTGAACTCAGGAGTTCTAGACCACCCTAAGCAAGAGCGAGACCCTGTCTCTACTAAAAATAGAAAAATTAGCCAGACCTAGTGGTGCACGCCTGTAGTCTCAACTTCTCGGAGGCTGAGGCAGGAGGATTGCTTGAGTCCAGGAGTTTGAGGCTGCAGTGAGCTGTGATTGCACCACTGCTCTCCAACCTGGGCAGAAGACTGAGACTCTGTCTCATAAATAAATAAACAAACAAACACTCCTGGGCCTGAGCTGCTATGTCTCCCCTTAGGTGGTGGTAATGACTTGTCCAGCGAGTTCCAGTTTCATCCCACCTTCCCCCCAACTCAAGACCTAACCCTTCCAGGTGAGCTGGAGTTGTAACCAGGAACACCACCCAGCAGGGTATTGAAAGCAAGACTCATCCCTTTCAGAATCTTGGCTTTCATTCCAGGAACTTCTCTTGGAAGCAACAGGCCCTACAGTGATTCAGGAGCCAGGATTGGAAATAGAGCCCCTGCTATTACCTTGTGAGAGTTTACTAAAAGGCAGTGAGACTATGAATCAGTTTCTTCCTCTTCTTTCTTTTTCTTCCTTCCTTTCATACCAGTAGTTCTCAAATCACTCAGGGGAGCTTGTTTGACACACAAACTTTTGGACCCTGTCCTAAGTCTAATAAATCATCTCTCTGGGAGTGAGGCATGCGAATTTGCCTTTTACAAGCAGGTTATTCTGACACAGGTGGTCCCTGAACCACATTTCGAAAAATACTGCTTTGTTATCGCCATACTAATTCCAAACACCCAGGTGGTGCTAGTGTCATAGGCTAAAAGGTATGACTCTGCAGGGGGCAGCAAAGCTTAACAGTGCTAGCCAATTCATTTATTCTTTCAAACAATATATGCTTGGTCCTGAATTAGATGCTGGGGATACATTGATGAGCAAACTCGGACATGGTCTTCTCTCTGGTGGAGCTTAGGGTCTGCTGGGGAGGACAGGCATTAACCAGAGACTCACAAATGAAAAATGACAGCTAGGATGTGTGCAATGAAGGGAAGGCATGTGATATACTAAAAGCATATGTTAAGGGGACTTGACTTAGTCTAGGATGTTATGTTACACAGAGAAAATGACATTGGAAGTAAGATCTTAAAGATAAGAGTTAATTAGATTATGTCAGATGGAGGAGTAGTGGAAGGGGTAAGAGAGGCAGAACTTTCTAGATTTTGCAGAAGTCCTGTGATGTGAGGATAAGGACAGTGCTTGGGGGGCCAGGGGAGGCATAGTTTAAGATGAGTCCTGGCAAATAAGAAGGGGCCAGACCATGAGAGACTTTGAAATTCATATTAAGGGGATCAGTTTGTGGAATTCATGGAATTAAGTTTTGTTTTAGAGATGAAGTCTCTCACTCTATCACTCAGGTTGGAGCGCAGTGGCACAATCATAGCTCACTGCAGCCTTCTGGGCTGAAGCAATCCTTCAGCCTCAGCATTCCAAGTTGCTGGGACTATAGACATGAGCCACCATGCCCAGCCATTTAAAGTTGAAGTTGGGTCACATGGTTAATTTTGCATTTTGAAAAGGTCACTTTGGTTGCTGTGAAAAAAGGTGGAGGGCAGGAACACTAGAAGTTGGGCCATTACTCTTACCTTACAGATAAGGATGGGAGCTGTAAGGAACATACCTTCCTCAAGGTCACACAGCCAGTAAGTGGTAAAGCCAGGTTTCCAACATGGGTCTGCCTGACTTCAGAGTGTAAACTCTTAAATACACAGTCTGCTGCCTCTCTCGATCAAGGTAACAAACCGCCAAAATACAGTTAGTCAAAATAATAAGAAAAGAAATAAACCAAAAGCCTCATCTCCTACTCGTCCCATCCTTGCTCTGGTCATGACTCCTCATCAGAAAATGAGCATGAGCAGGGTAGCAGAGGGTAGCTTAAGTTCCCTTGCTAGACCTAAGCTTTGGTTTCCTCTTCTATAAAATCATAATAATACTGTAATAGCATATGGAGTTGGCCCTCCATATCCATGGATTCCGCATCTGTGGATTCAACCACTGGATTGAAAATATTGGGGGAAAAATGCACTTGTACTGACACGTACAGACTTTTTATTGTCATTATTCCATAAGCAATGCAGTATAATGAGTATTTACATAGCCTGTATATTGTATTAGGTATTATAAGTAATCTAGAGATGATTTAAAGTATACAAGAGGATGTGCATAGGTTTTGCAAATACTATGCCATTTCATATCTGGGATTTGAGCATCCATGCATTTTGGTATACACGGAGGCCCTGGAACCAATCCCCCATGGATACCAATGGTCAACTATATTTCATTGGTTTGTTTGATGATTAAATTAGAAAAAGGTTGTTAAGTGCTTAGTATACTATAAGGCATATAGTTAGAATTCAATAAATATTGATTATTATTATTAAGTCTTATTTTGCCTTTATATATGTCCATCCACCATCACAGAAATGAGTGGCATCATATTACCTAATTCTCAACCAAGAAGCCAAAACTATCGTGACTAATTGCTGTCCTTTGCTTGTTTGCACAATCCACTTGTTGCCAGACTGCAGCACCAAATTTGGGACATCTCGCAAATGAGCCTCCTTTTCTCCCAACAATAACATCCTTACTCCAGGCCCATGTCATATGTGACCTTAGTTATTTTGTGTCATAAAGAGTAGTCTAAATCCTTAAGAAAAATGGCTAAAATGACAAAGCTTTTTTTGCATGTTATCAAAGAATGTAATGGTCTATCATCCTTGACATAAAAAAAGATAAGCTATCAGCAGGGGATTGAGGTTTGTATTGTTTATATAAGTAGATGTGATGTATTTTTAATGCTCTATGGTACTGAATCCTTTATAAATATGGGACACATTATCAAAGCAACTAGCCAGGGTTATGGAAGAAGCAAACATTAACAATAACAACAACATTAACAAAGAACTAATTATGGCAGCATATGTGGGCCTCAAACCTATAAACCTTGAATCCCTGAGTCATCTGTGTGTGTGATTTTCCTGGCCTATTGTCATTTTTTACTACATTTGTATTACAGGCACACTCCTGACCCTCTTACTTGATCTTCTGCCTTATCCAATGCTCATTTCTTCATTGCCTCCTTCAATCAAACAGCTCTTTCCTCTTCATTCCTGTCTTGCCTTTACAGCTTACTCATTACAAACTAGCACATAAAAGCCCAGACATTTACATCAATTGCACCAAGAGATAATCTAATATTTTAGGAAGTGAAAAGTTATACACACTGTGACAAAGATAAATTGCTTCACCTTTGGATTTAATTCGCCCCCTCCAGAGTTATTTATAGGGCTTCAGTTCTATTCTATGTGTGCCCAGCACTGTGCTAAGGGGCTAAGAAGGATAAGGAGAGACACAGAATGAAAAAAAAAAAGTTAAGAATGAGTTGCATTTTAAGAAAATTGAAATCTCTGGTGAAAAAAAGACACATACATTTTACAACAATAATGATAACTAACAGCTAACTTCTATGAAGGGCTTACTGTGTGTCAGCCAATGTAATGTATAATGTATACATTATTTCTTTTAATCCTATGTTGTTGTATATTAGTTATCTATTGCTCCATGACAAATTACCATAAAATTTAGTGGCTTAAAACAACAGTAAATGTTGTTATAGCTATCAGTTTCTGTGGGTAAGGAATTTGAGGTAGTTGGCTAGAGCTACAGATACCTGAATGCTTGGGGCTGGAGAATGCACTTCCACAATGACTCCCTCACATGACTGGCAAGTTGGTGCTGGCTGGTGGCAGGAGGCCTCAGTTCTTCTCCGTGTGGGCATCTCCAGAGGGCTGCTTATTTGTCCTCATGACATAGTAGCACATGGTACCATATTGGCAAATTATTATGTCTTTTTATTATATCCATTCTAGTGGGTATATAATAGTATGTCATTGTAGTTTAATTTGCATTTCCCTAACAGCTAACGATGTGGAACATCTCACGTGCTTATTTGCCATCTGTATATCGTTTTTGTGAGGTGCCCCAATCTTTTGTCCATTTATACTTACTTGGACTATCTGTTTCTCATTATTTAGTTTTGAGGATTCCTTTTGTATTCCGGATACAAACCCTTTATTGGTATGTGGTTTGCAAATATCTTCTCCCCCAGTGTGTGGCTTAGCTCTTCATTTTCTTAGTAGACTCTTTTGAAGAATAGATCTTAGTTTTCATGAAGATCAATTTATTAAGTTTTTTGTGTGTGTGTATTTTGCTTTTGCTGTTGAATTAAAGACATCTTGGCTAAATCCAAGGCCACTAAGATTTTCTCTTACTTTTTATTATATAAGTTTTAGCCCTTATGCCTAGGACCATAATCTATTTCAATTTAGTTTTTACATGTGATGTTAGGTTTCTTGTTACTGTGAATCTTTTACTTAACAATATTTCCTTGAGATCTTCTCATATGTGTTCATACAGAGCTTCCTTATTCAGTTTTAGAGCCAAATTCCTGCTGTGGTGGAGCCATTCTTCCAGTTGCAGGGAGGCAGACAGGCAGTAAGTAAAACACATTGTATATAAAATCATGATTAGTAAGGAAGGGGGATAGGAAGAGTGAGTGGGAAGGACAGTTACCATTTTAAGTTAGGTAGAGTCTCACTGAAAAGTTGATATTTTAATGAAGACCGAAGGAGGGGCTGGTCCAAAGGTAGTGAGTTATCTCACTTGATTGTTCACAGTTAGTTACAGGTTGAAGTCCTTGTTCTACTACTTTCCCCCTTCTCACTACTGCACTTGACTAGTCTGAAAAAAAAAAAGGCTGAAGGAGGTAAGGGAGCATGAATGACACCAGGTAGGGAGAACAGATGCACAAAATCTCTGGTGAAGAGAACACTAAGTACAGAAGACCCCATGCCAGAGAGGGCCTATCATGTTCTAGAAATAGTAAGGAAGCCTGTGTGGCTGGACTGGAGTGAGTGAAGGAGTAACAGTAGAAAACAGGTCAGGGAGCTAAGAGGGGTGTGTGGGGGCAGATCCCGCAGAGCCTTGTGGGTTGTAGGCTGTGAGGACAAGGGCTTTTCCTCTGAGTGAGATGAGAAGCTACTGGAGAGTTTGGAGCAGTGTCTAGATCTGGCTTGGATTTGAAAGAGTCACATGGATGGCAGTGTCCACAACAGACTACAGGGGCAAGGGTAGGAGAAGCAGAAAGACCAGCTAGGAGGCTACTGCAGTTGGCCAGTAAGAAATGGCAGTAGTTTGGCCCAGCATGGTAGCAAGGGGTTAGTGAGAAATGGCTGGATTCTGAATGCGTTTTTAAGGTAGTGCCAACAGGCTATGCAGATGGGCTGGATGTGGGGTATGAGAGCAAGAGAGGAATCAGGGATGACTCCAAGATTTGGGGCCTGAGCATCTGGAAGCATGGGGTGCCTTTACCCACTCACCAACATAGTCTGTTATCAAACACTTTAGTCTTTGCCAATCTCTGCCAGGGGAAGATGGTATCTAATGTAGTTTTTTCTTCTCCAGGCTAGAGTGCCGTGGCGTCAGCCTAGCTCACAGCAACCTCAAACTCCTGGGTTCAAGCGATCCTTCTGCCTCAGCCTCCCAAGTAGCTGGGACTACAGGCATGCGCCACCATGCCCGGCTAATTTTTTCTATATATTTTTAGTTGGCCAATTAATTT
>CAUYRT010051793.1:0-13350 GCA_963574885.1 Lepilemur ruficaudatus | reverse complement strand
CTAGAGTGCCGTGGCATCAGCCTAGCTCACAGCAACCTCAAACTCCCAGGCTCAAGCAATCCTCCTGCCTCAGCCTCCCAAGTAGCTGGGACTACAGGCATGTGCCACCATACCCGGTTAATTTTTTCTATATATTTTTAGTTGTCCAGCTAATTTCTTTCTATTTTTTTAATAGAGACGGGGTCTCACTCTTGCTCAGGGTGGTCTTGAACTCCTGACCTTGAGCGATCCTCACACCTGGGCCTCCCAGAGTGCTAGGATTACAGGCGTGAGACACCACGCCCGGCCATTGAGTCCTGCTTTTTTTAACCTCAATTTGAAGAACTTCTTCAAACACTGCCACCATCCCTGTCCCCACCCCGACCCAATGCCCCCGTAATAGATACTACAGTGGTAAATCTTAGCTTTCCTTTCTGTTACTCTTGAACATAATAAGTATGGTTTTCTGGATTTAGGCATATTATCTATTTCTTTCGTTCCTCTTTTTTTTTTTTTTTTTAAAGAGATGAGTCTCGCTATGTTGCCCAGGCTGGGGTGCATCGGCAATTCCCAGGTGCGATCATAGCTCACTACAGCCTCGAACTCTTGGACTCCAGTAATTCTCCTGCCTCGGCCTCCCCGGTGGCCGGGACTACAGGTGTGCGCCACCGCACCTGGCCTCTGTTTCTTAATTAAATCTTTTACTTTGGGGAAACGGTAGAGTCACACGCAGTTGTAAGAAATCCCAGTTTTCCTCGATGGTAAAATTTCGCAAAACTACAGTATGACCAGGATATTGACATTGGCACCGTCACGACAGACAACATGTCCGTCGCCTTGAGGATCTCGCACGTTGTCCTTTCTTTTGTGGCCATTCCCACTCCTCTCCTGTCCCCCAGCCCCTCCTTAACTCTTGGCCACCATTAATTTGTTCTTTGTTTCTAGACTCTTGTCATTTCAAAAATGTTATATAAATGGCCTCAGATAGTCTGTAACCTTTTAGAATCTTTTCTTTTTTCACTCAGCATAATTCTCTGGGGATTCATCCAGGTTGTTGTGTGTATCAACAGGTTTTTTTTCCCTTTTTATGGCTGAGTAGTATTCCATGGTACGGATGTGTCAAAGTTTGTTTAACCATCCACCCATGGAAGGTCATTGGGTTGCTTCCAGCTTTGGGCTGTCACAAATAAAGCTGCTGTAAAACCGTGTGTACGAGTCTTTGTGTGAATACAAATTTCCATTTCTCTGGAATAAATGCACAGTGGTGGAACTGCTGGGTCGTACAGTAGTTGCATGTTTTTAAAAATAATTGCCAAGGTGTTTTCCAGAATGATTGTACCATTTTACCTTCCCAACAGCAACGTATGAGCGATGCAGTTTCTCTGCCTCCTTGCCAGGATTTGGTGTTATCATTATTTTTCATCGTAGCCATTCTGATAGGTTTGTAGCGATATCTCATTGTGGTTTTAATTTGCATTTCCCTAGTGGCTATTGATGTATGACATCTTTCCAAATGCTCTTATGTTTTTTTCATATATTATGTCCAAGGTTTTCAATTGTATTTAGAAGCAGCAGGAAGGAAAAGTACCACGTTGTTTCTTATGATGGGTCAAAATAGAGCAGTGGCTAAGAGATCAAGTTCTGCTGTCACCTGGCCAAGGTCCAAATGCTATTTACCTTAACCATCTCTGGCTTTGCAACCTTGGGCAACCTCTCTTTCCAATTTGCAAAGTGGAGATAACACCTACCTTGTTTGGAGGATTTGATGAGCTAATCCATGCAAAGCACTTCAAATGACATGTGTAATTATTTTTGGTTATTAAACAGATTTCATATGCATATAATAAAATTGGTAATTCAATTTTGCAATATTTTAAAATTTGCTTCACTTCATTCTGATGCTTAATATTATGGAAAATATTTTTGATGCCAACTTCTTTTTGCCTTTTTAAAGTAACCTTTTCTGGGTGTGTCAGTATGGCTTGTGGGATTTTTGTTTTTCCTTGCAATTCCAAGCTGTCATCGGTCTATGTACGGGGGAGTGTCTCTTCACGCTTGACAAAAACTTGATAAACTCTTTTCAATCTCAAACCACAAGTGCTTCTGCAACTCACAGAATCATAAATAGATCTGGTTCAGATTCCCTGAATTTCTGAGCATGCACAAGCCACATTTCTAACATTCAGTTCCTTTGATCTTTTCAGAAATTGGGAAGAGATGGCTATACAGAAAGGAAGTGCATTTGGAACCTGATTATTCTATTCAAAACCAAAGATATAAACAAGGTGTGCTAGCATTGACTCTTCTTCTACGGTTCATAGTAAATAATATTTTCAGTATTTTAAAATTTATGTATATTTTTAGTATAAGATAGACCCTTAAACTTTTTTTTTTTTTTTGAGACAGTTTCACTCTGTTGCTCAGGCTAGAGTGCCGTGGGGTCAGCCTAACTCACAGCAACCTCAAACTCCTGGGCTCAAACGATCCTCCTGCCTCAGCCTCCCGAGTAGCTCGGACTACAGGCATGTGCCACCACACTCAGCTAATTTTTTTCTATTTTTAGTAGAGACAGGGTCTGCTCTTCCTCAGGCCTGGTCTCAAACTCCTGACCTCAAGTGATCCTCCCACCTCAGCCTCCCAGAGTGCTAGAAGTACAGGCGTGAGCCACCACGCCCGGCCCTTACACCCTTAAACTTAAGGATGGAAAAACTTCTTTTGTGAATGACAAGAAAGGGACAACCAAATCGTTAATAACATAATAATCATTTCATAGCACTTCCCAATCATTGTCTAATTGTTAAAAGACAGCTACACATTATGTAAGAAGTATCTTCACATTTTTTTCATATTATTTTACAACAAATAGAACACAAAATTATAAACTGAGTTTGATTAAATGCACAAAGCTAGCTCCATAGAGAATGGACATTTGGCTCCATGGCTAAAACTATGGATTGGTAAATGAATCATGGCACATATCTAAAGTAAATATTATGTGGCTGTTAAAATGAATTAGATATATGTGCACTGATATGCAAGGTGGGAATATATATAGAAGTATTTTATATGAGAAAAATAGATTATATTCTTTAGATTATAATCTATATCCTAATAGATTATATCTAAGAGGGCTATCCTTTAGCCCTTTTAGATGTCCCTTTATCATAATTACTATGAAGCATAAACTCAAATATGAAATGAAAGTATAGCATTATTTTTAAGTACATAAAAACTTTTTAAAGTTACAGTTCATTAGGGTTGACATTTTGCGAATATAATAAAATAATATTTTAAAATAGATACACATTGATACAAATACCACACTGCATCAAAATAAACTAAAAGCAATGCAGATTATATATGTGTGTCTACATTCAAAAACATTTGTGGAAAGGCATTTATTGGCAGGAAACTATAAACAAACTGAGAAGAGGAACAAGGGGCTAGCCAGTGGGGTGGAGATTTATAAGCTCCTACATTATTCGAAAAACGTTAACATTGCACATTACAGAAACAATTAATTTTTTAAAAAGTCTTAATGCATCACCACCAAAAACATAGGCTGTTTGGATGTTCATGGAGAACGTTCACTATTCCTGTTGACTAAGGAGAAAACAGAGACATGGACGGCAGGATCTATATGAATATAGAAATAAGCAGTAGTGCCAAATTTTGTATCTATTTAAGATGCTATGTTTTCTTTGTCTCTTTTAACAACAAGCTGTTAGAACAAGTGTATAATAAGGAAAACAAAAATCTTGGCTGCTATTGTAGGGGAACACTGAACTCACTCTCTCTTTCATATATTTACACAGCTACCTTGGAAGTACCTATTTGCTGCCTGATTTTAAAATAGGCTTCTTTAATGAGAAAGAGGAGGAGCTTAAGACTCAATTAATGAAGGGGAAAGAGGCAAGCAACAGAAAAAGGGAATGGGGAAGTCTTTAGTTTTATAACACTCCAGAGGGAAGACTCCTGGCTATCCCTCATAGGTAGAAAGCCACTACACACAACATGACAAAAAGCCACCAGGGCAGCAGAGAAGGTATTTTCTGATGTTGCCAAGCATTTTCTGCTCATATTATCTTTGGGCTACCATGTCCTTGGGATTTTTTTGGGGGGGCGGACAAAGTCTCTATCACCCTAGCTGGAGTGCAGCGGTGTGGTCATAGCTCACTGCAACCTCAAACTCCTGGGCCAAGCAATCCTCCTGCCTCAGCCTCCCAAGTATTAATAGCTGGGACTACAGGCATTGTCCCAGTGTGGGGGCCAAGATTTTTTGAATTTATATTCACAAGTGCTAGCATGTAGATATAATATATACATACGTTAATTTTCATTTAGTATTTGACATAAAATGTCACGTAAGATCACAGCTTTAAGGTACAACCAAAATTATATATCAAATAAATTGAAAACATAATTTGCTAAATTATACTCATTTGGGAAGGAATTTATGTGATCTTAATTTTTGGCAAGTGCCCTTATGTTTGTTTTTGTAAACTATCTAGAGTACTGGATGACTCTCAGATGGCATAGAACATAATCCGTTAGCCCTCTTATCGTAATAACTACTTTATCATAATAACTACTATGAAGCATAAACTGAATATGAAATGAAAGTATAGCATTATTTTTATGTACATAAAAACTTTTTAAAGTTACAATTCATTAGGGTTGACATTTTGCGAATAATATATTTTAAAATAGATATACATTGACACAAATATGATCACACTGCATCAAAATAAACTAAAAGCAATGGCAGATTGATGGCAGCTGGTTCTAACTATTTTTTTTAAGCCGGACACGGTGGTTCACACCTGTAATCCTAGCACTCTGAGAAGCGGAGGCAGGAGGATCACTTGAACTCAGGAGTTCGAGACCAGCCTGAGCAAGAGTGAGACTCCATCTCTACTAAAATAGAAAGAAATTAGCTGGACAACTAAAAAAAAAAAAAAAATATATATATATATATATACACACACACACATATATATATATATATAAATTAGCCGGGCCTGGTGGCACATGCCTGTAGTTCCATCTACTCGGGAGGCTGAGGCAGAAGGATTGCTTGAGCCTAGGAGTTTGAGGTTGCTGTGAGCTAGGCTGATGCCATGGCACTCTAGCCTGGGCAACACAGTGAGACTCTGTCTCAAAAAAAAAAAAAAAAAAAAAAGAATAACTAGAGGAATATGTTCCATAGAGGGTGATTTATAGTATCTATAACATCATACAGAATAGGAAGAAACTTCAGTATTTGAATAAAATAATTTTACAAAATTATGAAGTTATAGAATTGATATGATGGGATATGGAATTATTTCACAAAATGTGAAAATTCGTATTGCATTCGAATCTTGGTTTGTCTTCTAAGAAGGTGAAGCCTCTCTAACACCACTCTCAATGCGACCCTTGAGGTCCATGGACGAGGGAGGTCCTCGCAGGTCACAGGACAGGAACAACCAGAGCAGCTTACAAAGAAACTCACTGTGCTGCAGCTCCCATCCCTGTCTTTCCTGCTGATGTAGGGGTGGACTAGTGACTACTGATTATAAATGGTCCCAAGTCTCCACTCCTCTCTCTGTGTGTGTCCTTTGCTACATGACTCTACAGTTCTCACCAGCAAGAGGTGGTGCTGGTTTCCTCATCCGTTGAATCCGGACTCACCTTGTGGCTTGTGGCTTGTTCTGCCAATAGAGTGCCAGTGAAGTGACAGGATGCCAGTTCTGAGTTTAGGCCTCAAGAAAGCTTGTACGGGCTGGGCGCGGTGGCTCATGCCTGTAATCCTAGCACTCTGGGAGGTCGAGGCAGGCGGATCATTTGAGCTCAGGAGTTCGAGACCAGCCTGAGCAAGAGTGAGACCCCGTCTCTACCAAAAATAGAAAGAAATTAATTGGCCAACTAAAAATACATAGAAAAAATTAGCTGAGCACGGTGGCGTGTGCCTGTAGTCCCAGCTACTCGGGAGACTGAGGCAGAAGGATCGCTTGAGCCCAGGAGTTTGAGGTTGCTGTGAGCTAGGCTGACGCCACGGCACTCTAACCTGGGCAGAGTGAGACTCTGTTTCAAAAAAAAAAAAAAGAACGCTTGTATGTTTTCACTCTCTTCCCGGAAACCCTGTCACCACCATATAAACAAGTCCAGGCTTGCCTGCTGTCAGATGAGAGACTCCACAGAGCAGAGGAGAATTGTCCCAGATGAAACCATCCCAGACAAGCCAATGCCCAGCCTGGCCAGCAGCTTATGCTGATGCATGAGTTATTCCGGCCAAGATCCACTAGCGTGGCTCAGATCAGCAGAACCACCCAGCAGCCCTGCAGGCTGTGAGCTAAATGTCCTTTGTATTAAGTCACTACATTTTGGGGTAGTTTGTTATACAGCAGTAGCCAACTGATACATGAAGTAAATATCAAGTCTTCTATTTCAAAATGAAATAAGATAAAACCTCCTTAACTTACTCTAGAGTAATCATCCCATTTTCCACCTTTGCTGCCTATCAATTTTCTTAAAAGAATAGTCTATGTATGCCTCACCTTCTTTTCTTTATATTCGTTCCTCTGCAATTTCACTAAAACTATTCTTGTTAAGAAGACCAAAGAGCTTTTCATTCCCAAGTCCACTGAGCACTTCCCAGTGCTTAGTGTAAGTTTCTGCACCATTGGACACAGGTGATGACTCCTCCTTTCTTGAATCTGCTCCCTTGTTTTTTATGGCACTACTCTCTTCTGGTTTTCCTCCTGCCCCTAGGACTGTTGCTTTTAATCCTCTAAAGTAAGTCCGTCTTCCTCTGCTTTTCCTTTCCTCTGTTTTTTTTCCACTCCAGTGCACTGAGAGAGTATCTTCCCACATTCTATTGAGGATGTTAAAGAGATTCCCACAATTCTTCAGAACTTTGTGGCGATTATTCTTTTCCACTAGTTTTATGCTACATTTTTATAGATGGTTATTTTTCTCCTGTCGCTCATTCCTGAATAAATGGAGATCTAGTGACACTTCTTGTCAACAGATAGAGTAGGCTGTCCTGGCCCTGCTCTCTGCACACTTGCAGGGAGACTGAGTTCCCTTCTTGGATCTACTATTGGATCCAAGAGAGCAGGTTAACCTGGAGAGCAGGTTAAAATGTTACTGGTCCAGTTGCCAGTTTTTAGGGTGTTTTCAGTTATTGTGGTTCTATTCACGACATGTTATCTCACCCCTTGCACTTTGAAATATGGAATGCTCGAAAAATTAATATCCTCATTAGATACTGTCAAGCGTGGAGATCAGATGTCAGCTTCATGTGTTTTTTCCTGGTTCTTTGGCTCCATGCTTGGAAGAATCAAAAGCCGGGCCAGGATGACGGAACAATCATAAACATAGAACAAGTCACACACACATGGCCTTTACTGCAAAGCACAAAGTACGTTCCAGAGAAGCAACAGGTCTATCTCCACGAGCCAAGACCTGAGTTTAAAGACAGAGTATAGAAAGCATAGTACGCTCTCAAAGTCAGTAGAGAGTGGACTGCTCCAATAAGGAACAGCATCACCCCAGGGTCAGGGTCTGTTTTTTATGCTAATCCCTAATAATACGTTAAGCTGGGAGTGGAATATTCATGAATTTTCTGGGAAAAGGGTGGAGAGTTCCCAGAATGGCAAGTCCTCCTCATTTTCAACCTTGTAAGGCAACTTCTGGGGGTTGCCATGGCATTTGGAAACTGTCATGGTGTGGGTGGGTGTGATTTTTACTATGGTAATGAGGGTAGGTCACTTGAGGACACTGTTACCTTGCTTCTATGCATGCTCCAAAGACCTCCTTTTGTGGCCTTGATCATATCTCCAATTTGTGGTTTCTCTACCTCTTTCTGGTTGGTCAGTCCTTGGAGACCCCCTATCATAGACCAAACATCTGTTCAATCCTTGGAAACCCCCTTGACAAGGCATCTGTTCCTTCTTGGAGGCCCCCTCTCTGGTCAATTTGTTCCTCCTATTGCAAAGAAGCATCTCCTAGTGCCATGTGTTCCTCTTCCTCCCTCCTTATCCCTACCTAACAGTACCTGTGATAGATAATTGTATGTGTCAACTTGACTGGGCCATGGGGTGCCCAGGAATTTGGTCAGACATTATTCTGGGTGTGTCTGGAAGGGTCTTTTTAGATGAGATTAACATTTGAATGGGCTAGTGTGCAGTGGCATGATCAAGCTCACAGCAGCCCCAAACCCCTGGGCTCAAGCAATCCTCTCGCCTCAGCCTCCTGAGTAGCTGGGACCACAGACATGAGCCACCATGCCTGGCTCTGTATACATGTTACTGATTCTGTTTCCCTGGAGGATCCTGACTAAGAACCCTACTCAGCTTCTTCCAGTCTTGGCTTCTCTGCCTTTGGAACTTTATACTTGGAGTCTATACCTGTCAAATACTACTACCAGCTTTCCCGGGCCCTACTTTCTGCCCAATCAGTCTCTGGGTTGTTGCCGCTGAATTATAAAAACGAAAATGATAATGAAAATAGCTAACATTAATGGGAACTCATTCTGACTCAAGGACTATGCTATGGATTTTATATCTATTATCCCATCTAATGTAAAAATATAGAAAGGTGTGGGGGGATGGAGAGTAAGGTGAAGAACAAAAAGAAAGCATCAGTGCTCTGGCCCCCACATAGGTCAAGATCAATGCATACGTGACCATCTGCCCAGTATTCCAATTGGTACCGACATAGACTCTCTCAATGCAGGAACAAGAGGGATGGTAGGAATCACACTCCCATCTCCTTTTGTGTGATTGAGGTATACTACGAAACAATGTCTGGGCAATTTTCTCAGTCGAGTTAGACTGTAAGCTCTGTAAAGGCCAGCACTGTGATCATATTTGTTCACGGCATATTTCTACTACCTAGCACGGTGCCTGCCACAGAGTAAATGCTCGAAATGTCTCATTAATGTCTGTCAAATCTACTTTTCAGTTAGTAAAGATTCACCCCGGACTCTGATAAGTTGTATATATTTTAACTTTTCTTGTGATCATTTTGCTTCTTTTTTTTCTGTAGTTTCCTAGCTATTCTACTGGACAATTGGGAGAAATGTTATGCATTTTTAAACCAGAAGTCATTTTAATGAGTTTCAGACAATATTGTATCAAAGCTGAAGAATACCTCTACTAAATGGCAATAATCCTACACATTTCGTAAATCGCATTTGATAATTAATGCATGGGAGTCAGAAATATCAAAAAGGAATATGACTATGTGACCCTGAGTAAGTACCTCCATTGCACAAAGCCCATTTCCTTACCTGTACAAGGAAGAAAATTACAGCCACCGTCTAGGTTTGCTGTATGTATATAAGTGGAGGTGGGGGGAGCTAATGAATGCAAAATTGCTTTGCAAACTGTAAACCCTAGATATATTTTAGATGGTCTGGTTGCTAAATTTATTATTGTTTTCTGCCTTGTGTACTAATCTACATGCAATATCTTTTTGTGTCCAAGATTCTAACCACATATTTTATTCTGTCATTCCCCAAAGCAACAGTACAGTATTATACTCAATTTCTCCACCAGATTCAAGGGCATGACCCCTTTGGCAGGGAGAGAGTTACTGTCAGGAAAATCTTGCTGTTGGATCCAGGACAAACCATTAAATAGTTGCATAAGTCTTTGTCAGCTTGGAGTTGTTGTCCTGCAGGTGTTTTGCTCTGTTGACACAGCTCAAGTTGGCCCTGTTTTATTTATTGCTCTTTCTTTTGGAGGAAATCAGAGAGAAAACAGGACTCATCCCACAAATGGAAATAGTTTATCTATTTCGCTATTGAACTCCTTAGGAAAGAAGAAAGAGATGCATGCATGAATAAAAATATCTACCCTCAAAACACACTAAAAAGAGGCCGGGCGCGGTGGTTCACGCCTGTAATCCTAGCACTCTGGGAGGCCGAGATGGGCAGATCGCTCAAGGTCAGGAGTTTGAAACCAGCCTCGGCAAGAGCAGGACCCTGTCTCTACTAAAAAATAGAAAGAAATTAATTGACCAAGTAAAAATATATAGAAAAACTTAGCTGGGCATGGTGGTGCATGCCTGTAGTCCCAGCTACTCGGGAGGCTGAGGCAGGAGGATCGTTTGAGCCCAGGAGTCTGAGGTTGCTGTGAGCTAGGCTGATGCCATGGCACTCTAGCCCGGGAAAGTGAGTTTGACTCTGTCTCAATAAAAAAAAAAAAAAAAAAACCCACACTACAAATTGTATAAAGGTGATCTATTACATGGATCCATCCACCCAATGAATCCATTAGGCTCTGCAGGAGACACGCAGATAAATAAGGAAGACACAGTCCTGCCTTCATGGAGCTTAGCTGCACAGAACCAGCAGCTCTTAACACACAGCAACCATAACAAAGTGGCTATAGCTTCCCACATCCCCCCGTCAGCAGATCTCAATAATGATTAATTATATTTGCATATCTTATTTCTCAAAGTACATATTTTGTTACAAACGCATGCTAAAATCTTGTTCTCAAATACAACACTTGATAAGGCCAATGAACAAACTTTCAGAGAATAAGTAATATATAGTCATCTGGGATGAAGTAAAGGTTTTGGAAAACATGAGCAGCCTCTGTCCAGCTGGCTGTTTCTATGTCTCGTTGCTAGCCACTGAAAGGGGCTGAACCTATAGGAAATGGTCTTCTCTCTAATGTGAAAGGCATATTTGTGTCCCATGGAATGAGAGGTATGCGTGGTATGAGAACAGGACCCAAGGTCACGGCAGGGCTCACAGTTGTAACACATGTTTTGTGAGCCCTGTGCCTCCACGGGGCTCCCTGCCTGTGGGTCACACGTCCACTACTTCCGTGGATGAGTCCTCGGGTGTTTGATTCTTCTTGCAATTTTCACTTGTTCTTCCCTTTCTTCCTCGTCCTCTGCCTTTGTGGTTGTGGAATTTCATTTCAGTCCTGAAGTCCGTTTGATCTCATCCAAATGCTATTTTAGTAGCATTTGTTTTCTATTTTCTCAGAGTCTTTTAGACATGGCTCAGCAATTTTTATATTTATTTCTGAAAACTTTTAGTTCTTGGATGAAGATGCGGGATATACACAATTTTTTGTAGACACCTGCATTTTAAGTCTGAATAGAGGACGTGTGTTTAGTGTTTTACAGAATGAAAATCTGAAGCTTACTTTCTAAAAATGAAACACTTCTTTATAGTTTATTAAAAAGCCTTATAAACTATCAATCATCATCTATCACCTGATGAGGTTAATAGCTATCTAACATTTATTTATTTATTTATTTATTTATTCATTTATTTATTTATTTATTTTGAGACGGAGTCTCACTCTGTTGCCCGGGCTAGAGTGAGTGCCGTGGCGTCAGCCTAGCTCACAGCAACCTCAAACTCCTGGGCTCAAGTGATCCTCCTGCCTCAGCCTCCCAAGTAGCTGGGACTACAAGCATGTGCCACCATGCCCGGATAATTTTTTCTATATATTTTTATTTGGCCAATTAATTTCTTTCTATTTATAGTAGAGACGAGGTCTCGCTCTTGCTCAGGCTGGTTTCGAACTCCTGACCTTGAGCAATCCACCCGCCTCGGCCTCCCAGAGTGCTAGGATTACAGGCGTGAGCCACCGCGCCTGGCCAAAGTAGGTTTTGAATTAACTTCAACATCTGTTGAAATGCATTAATTGGGAAACCTCCATGTCCTTAATCTATATGGGCTCAAATAAGAATTATACCTGAGATATCATAAAATTTAACTATGGTACCCTATGATCCAATTTCTCTGCTTCCTCACCACTTTGTAATTCTACCCATCCTGGTGTGAGTGAAGTAGTACATCTTTGTGGTTTGGGTTTGCATTCCCCTGAAGACTAATGATGTAGAGCATCTTTTTATATATTTTTTGGCCATTTGTATATCTTTCTCGGAGCAATGTCTATTCAGATCATTTGCTCATTTAAAAAATGTGTTCCTTGTATTTTTACTATTGTGTTATAAGATTTCTTTTATATTCTAGATACAAGTCCCTTAACAGATATGTGATTTCAAACATTCTTTTCCATTTTGTGCATTGTCTTTTCACTTTCTTAATGGTTTTCTCTGAAGCAAAAAAAATTTTCATTTCGATAAATTACAAATTATGTATTTAAGAAAACAAATCAGTTTTAAAGCTACTTAATATACAGTCTCTGAGGTCCCTTTGAGCTCTAAGCTCATTTGACTTTGAAGTATGATTTTATTGTTTGGTGTTACTTTTTCACCATAATGTTGATTTATCGGACATGAAATTCCCAGCCAAGAACAAGGCCCGTTATTATTATACAATATTGATCCTATGGGAAATTGTGATCTATTTTATAACAGGTCACTTTATGACATAAAGTGAACATAAAATGTTCAACTGCATGGTGTTTTTGCCATATGTATTTATGAATATAATGGAAATTGAAACAAAACTATCTTTCTTTTTACTTCACAGAAGAATTAGGCATCCTGCTGCTTAACTGCAATACGGCTTTTGCCTTATCCTGTATATTGGCCTGTTTCAAAACCCAGCCTGGCCTTTTATTAGTTCAGTGGCCTTAGGTATGTTCTATCTTAAGTTTCCTCATCTACATCACAGGGATAATAACCTCTACCTCATGGGATTAGGAGGAATAAATGAAATAATATATGTAAAAGTGCTTGGCTTAGCTCCCTGAATATAATAAACACTAAATAAATGTAATTTAGTATTATTAATGTACTTATATTTATTGACCTTACATTTATGACTATGTACATAATGTGTAAAAGTGGGTACATTTTATTGCCTATCTCATAGGACTTTTGTGGATTAAATTAATTAATATATATTAAGCCCCTTTGGTACCAGGGGCATAGAAATCATTTAGTATTATAATACCATTGACCCTTGAAAAAAACAGGGGTTTTAGGGGCGCCAACTCCATGAATAGTCGAAAACCAAGTTTGGCTCCCAAAACTTAGCTACTAACAACCCCCAGGTGACCAAAAGCCTTACCAATAACATAAACAGTTGATTAACACATATTTTGTGTATGTATTATATGCTATATTCTTACAATAAAATAAACTAGAGAAAAGAAAATGTTATTAGGACAATCACAAGGAGGAGAAAATATATTTGCTATTCATTAAGTGGAAGCAAATCATCATAAAGTTCTTTTTTTGTTTTGTTTTGTTTTTGAGATAGAGTCTCACTCTGTTGCCCAGGCTAGAGTACCATGGCATCAGCTTAGCTCACAGCAACCTCAAACTCCTGGGCTCAAGCAATCCTCCTGCCTCAGCCTCCCAAGTAGCTGGGACTATAAGCATGCACCACCACACCAGGCTAATTTTTTCTATATATTTTTAGTTGTCCAGCTAATTTCTTTC
>CAUYRT010051789.1:0-22340 GCA_963574885.1 Lepilemur ruficaudatus | reverse complement strand
GCAAGAGCAAGACCCCGTCTCTACTAAAAATAGAAAGAAAAAAATTAATTGGCCAACTAAAGATATATATAGAAAAATGAGCCAGGCATGGTGGCACATGCCTGTAGTCCCAGCTACTCGGGAGGCTGAGGCAGAAGGATCGCTTGAGCCCAGGAGTTTGAGGTTGCTGTGAGCTAAGCTGATGCCACGGCACTCACTCTAGCCCAGGCAACAGAGTGAGACTCTGTCTCAAAAAAAACCAAAACAAAACAAAACAAAACTCTTCCCCATCTCTTCTGCTGAGCAGCAGGGCTGGCTGATCAGTCCCTGCTCTGAGAAGCAAGCTTCACCCTAGAAGAGGCCAGCTGGACGCCATGATTCTCTTCTCCTGGTAATGGCAGCTCGATCTACATGCTGACTGCTGTTGTCCAAGCACTACATGGCAAGAAGCTGCACGTTAAGTGGGGAGGAGGCTTCACAGGAGAGAGTTGTTAGTCACTCTGCGGCTGGTAGAGGCTGGAAGCCTGTGAGGAGCAGGACTCCGGAGAAGGACTGGGCTCCTCGGAGCTGGGACAGGTGCTTCTCGGCCATCAGCCCCTCCCGCCAGGAGGGACATAAGAATTGGGATTTCATTTCTAAGGATCTCTTCAATAAAAGTCTTGGTTACTTGGCTACATGATCTGATGGTTAAATCATCCTGATTGTCAGAGTTCTCACAGCTGATGGAATGTTCTGGATGTAGTCTGCAGGAGAGAATTCTGACAGGCCTGAAACCCAGACCTGCTAAGGGACACTCCTGAGAAAAATGATCTTTGCTTTTCCCAATTTCATAACAAACACTGGTGGATCGGTGGGAAGCTCTGCATAAACTTTTTGCCCTTGGCGAACATGCCGGGCCGTGGCAAGAGCCCCTGGCACAGTCAGGAGGTTGGGGTGGTATCAGGACAGGAGGGAAAAAAACAAGATGGGGATGGACACGGAGCATCACAGGGTGAGCCTGGCAGAGTCCCAGCCCCCGAGGGAGGCCACCTCCAGCTGTGGGTCCTCACAGGCACCTTGGACAACAGGGAGCTCTGCTCTGTCAGGGAGCATGTGCTGCCTCTGGCTCAGATGTCCTTGAGGGTAAAGAAGCAACATTGCCTAACTTAGCCCATTTGCATCTCATATCCTTCATCTCACTTTTGAAATCTGGCAACCATGCAAAATCTAAACCTCATTCTTCTTACTGGTCAAGTTTTCTTACTTCTCTGTTGAGATAAAGAAAAGTTGAAAAAGAATTAGAATTTTTAAGGTATACACTGGGTGTTGCCCCAGCTGGAGATGGGGCATTTGATGAAAAGTGTCCAAGATGTAGCCCTGGCCAAGTGAAACAGTCCATTCACCCTCTCCCAGAGTGACCCCATGAAAGTGGCTGGACCAGACTGTCTTGACTGTTCCAGACCCAGCTCTCTGTGGATGCCCACAGCGCTGACTGTTAGTTTCTAAGACCATGCATCTGAAACAGAAAATAGAGCCACCTAGGTCTCCTCAAAAGCTAACTGGACGTTTTCAAGATATGTGCCCTTGGGCACCTTCCCCAAAGAGGAAATTTGGCTGCCAGTAGTAAAACAGCCTCTTGGATTAGATATGTACCGTAGACACGTTTTTTGGCAATTTTCATCTTCATGTCACTCATGTTGCTGTTCCAAGTACACATAATCCAAGCTGGTTCTTCCGAACGGTCGGTTTTCTTGCTTCTCTTTGAAAGGGCGAAGAGAGGAATTGAAGAAAAGTTAACGCTGTTCCTTTCAAGGCAAATGATCGGTGTGGCCTCTGCTGGGATGAGCATTGGCTTCCCTGTCCCAGCTCTAGTCCCAGCTCTGCTGACGCTTCCCAAACACCATCTCCGTGAGCCCCACGAGGCCCTGTGAGGTCGGCACCTGAGTCCCCCCTGTACAGACCCGGAGAGGTCCGGCTGCCAGCCAGTGTGCTGAGGGCCCACTCGAGGTGGAAACCCAGGGCTCCTTAAGTAGGCGCGTTGGCTCAGCGTTCGCAGTCAGGAAGTTCCTCACTCCACTTCTGATGGGTGCATCGCTGCTCTGCGTGTCCAGGCCCCCAGCAGCACCCATCCAGCCTCCTGCTCCTAGCTCTGGGAGAAGACCCCAACCTCCTCACACTCCCACTAGACAATGAAAGGGTTAAAGAACAAGCCTTTGATTCGGAGGCTCAGGAGCTGTCAGCTGCCTTTGAACTGCTGCTGACTCACTCACCTTTCCCAGCAGCCCCCTCCCTGCCAGCGAGGCAGGTGGGGTGGGAGAGGGGAGCGGCGGCCCTGAGTCAGCAATGACTCCCAGTGGCTTCTCCTCCACAGATTAATCACCTCCAATTATGGCTCCCACTGGGCACGAGTCACTCCCAGTGACGCCTGCTTTGTCTGACCCTCGCCCCCTGCCAACAGGCTGCCTTTCTGTCTAAGATGCTGGGTGCTTGCTGCACCTCCCCAAACCCCAAAAAGGTACCCCAGCAGCCAAGTGACTCAAGAATAAGGACCCACCCTCTTCCCCCTCACCATCTGCTCTCCACATCATGAGTCTTCTGGGGGCAAAAAGAAAAGAGGATGTGAAATCCCTCCCTTCCAGCAGCCTGTAGAGAACTGTGAACCCCACCATTAGCTGATTGGCAAATACCTTGTTGTGTTTCTCCTCGGCAGTGACTAATAAAGCTTATTCTCATTTCTACTAATTACTCATCCTCATAAAGAAGGGGCCAGCGCCTGGCATGGCTCTGCGACTCCCTTGGAGGGTGTTCTGTGGCCCGCCTGCCCTCTCCCCCTCACTTCCTGCTCTGTCTCCCTCCCACCACTGCCAGGAGGCCTGGCCCAGCTGCCCCTGTGGAATTCCTAAGCTTCCTCTTCTTGGCTGGTGACCCAGGCACATCGGTCCCCAAAGGCACCATGCCATCTGCCCTCCTCGGGACATCCCCCTGGGCTCCCTGCCCTGAGCTGTCAGCCAAGGGCAGGCACTCAGCCCCCGGGGCGTGAGCTGGGACTCAGCGCCAGGTCTTGAATGCATCTCTGTAGCATGGCACAACTTACAAAGAACTTACCCCAGTGCCGTTTCATTTCATCTTGATGTGCTCAACAGCGATTACTTAACCATACAACCATCCTCTGAGAAAACATGGTATTCTTTAGAGATAAGGAAACTGAGGCTCGAAACACCTGTAGGGCTCACACACATTCAGTTGGTAAGTGGCAGTGCTGTGTTTCTCATCATGTCATGACCCAGGCCTGGCACTGGAATCCTGAAACACCTCCCCAAACCCTCTGTGTATAGCACATGGGCTTTAGTATTAGGCAGCCCCATGGTTGAATCCTGCTCTATTTAACTCCATTTTATTTGGTGATAGACACCATTCTAAGCACTTTTCAAATCATTTCAACTCATTTAACTCCCACAACTGTTCTTTGAGACAGGAATTATCTATATCCTCAATTTGCAGCTGTGGGAGTGGAGGCCGGATCACCCAGCTGTTATAACAGGGGTACAGCAAAGCCAGACTCTTCACCATGCCACTAAGCTATAGCTTCCAACTGTGTGAACTTGAGCCCATCCCTGAAGTTTTCTTGTTGCTCCTATATCCTCATCTTTTAAAAGGCAATGGTCAGAGAGCCTTCCCCACAGTGTCGTGTGAGGGTTAGAGGGGTAATGTGGAGAGTGCCCACATGCCAGGAGGACTGCTCCCAGAGGTCCAAAGTGGGGCACAGGGCAGATCCTGGGGGCGCTGTGGGTCGGAGCAGGCACCAGGGAAGCAGCCACCTGCTCCTACTCTGTGTGGCGATCGTTCCTTTTCTAACCACATCTCTCAAGCCAACCTGATCAACCAATCCTTGAGATAATTCTGATTCTGAAAAGCAAAAGGCTCTGTAATTAAGGTTCTTAGTTGTCTTTAAGAATTGGATAAAAACTATAAACCACTTCTGCAGAAAAATTCACATAGCACTCAGATGCACAGGCATGTTCTCGGAAGTTCAGGGAGTGTCACCACATCACCAAGAGGTCCACTGGGGCCCAAGTTTCCAAGCCCCTTTCTGCATAATCAGGAAGGGTCCTTACAATCTTAACAGTATTATCACAGCTAAGATTGCTGAACCTTTTCTTTTCCTTTTCAACCTCATACCCAGGCTCTGCTCCCTCCACACACACTCCCCCCAGCTTCCCCGGACACTGCCCCTGGCCAGCGCAGAAGCTGCAGCGGTGGTTGCGATGGCAATGGCAATGGCTGTTGCTAAGGGAGCCAGGAGGCCAGGGTGGGGGAAGGAGAGTGGGCAGCAGCCCAGCAGGGCAGCACCCCCCCCCCCAGCGCCTTAGGCCCTGGAAGCGGAGTTCCCAGCTGGCTGCCATGGCAACAGCAGGCTTGGGAAACTATTCATCATGGCCTGGACAGCTTCCCCGGCTTGCACTTGCACTTTCGTCTCTCTAAGTGGCTAATTGAGGTGTGAAAGGGTCTGTGGTAATGGGCAAAGGACCACAGAGGGCAAAGCAGTGGTCACGTGTCCCACGCTAAGCAGGCCCCCCCAGGATGGGGGATCGAGAGGCCAGGGATGGGGTCTGAGCCAGCTCCTGGGCAGAGGGCCCACTACTGGAGGAACAGCCCCAACACAGAGATGCCCTGCTCTCTGCAGGGACCTTGCCTGTCAGCTCCATCTCCTTGCCAAGTGTCATCCTAGGAGGATGCCCTACTGATTATGTCCCAGGTAAGCCAGCAGCCAGGTGACGCCTGGTTACCTCTAGATACCCCGGTGACTACAGGTTTTCCCTCAGGCTAACGGGGAGAGGTTGTAAGGGTGAGAGATTCTAGTTTAAATGTAGCTAAAAGGTAAATGAAGTCAGAGGTTAAAGAAGCAGGTTAAGGCCTTGCCACAGTCTCAGACCACCAATTCACTGGTTATAGGTGCTATTAAACATTATCATCCTCCAAAAGCACTGTTCTTGTTGCCATTCACTGAGTAGAGATTAAACGTTGTACTGTCTCGACTTAATCTTCAGAACAAATTTTCCAGTGAGGTATTGTCCTCTTTTTACAGAAGGGGAAATGGAGGCTTAGAGACGTCAAACTACTTGCCCCAAATCATGCAGGAAAGTAGTAAAGCTGAGATTTGAACTTGCACCTGTCTGCTTACAAATCTCCTCTCTCACTGATGAGCCAGCACACAGCAGAGGGGCCCAAGGCTGTGTGGATGTGACCTGTTCACATGTTGAGACTGCAGCAAGCTCCTCAGTGTGGGGCTGTGGGGTCAGGGCCTGACCGCCAAAAGTGCCCTCCCCAGCTGCATGTCCCACCACACCTGCTCCTAGAGCAGCAGCCCAATTGTTTTAGGGCCCCACAATCTACCATGGGGATCACTTTGCGTAGTTACTTAAAAACATATGGAAGAAAGAGGGATCTCCTCTGTGACCCAGAGCTCCAGGTGTCTGGTGGTGATTCCCAGGGAGCTTCTCAAGGGACACTCTGGACCCTTTGCTGCTAAAACAGCCAGGGGAGTTTCTCCGGGAGGCTGCCATGTTGGCTCTGCTCTCAGCAGCTTGGGGAGCAAAGGGAGGCTGCTAGGCCAGCCGGAATGAGGGAAGGGAAAGGAACCAGCGTTTAGAAGCATCTACTATGTTCTCAGAACTCTAGTCTATTTGTTTGTTTAACCTCAACTCTATAAGGTCGATAGTACTATCACCCCATATTATGGAAGGAGAAGCTGAGTTCAAACAGGTTAGGTAACTTGAATCAGACCATAGAGGACATAAGCCCAAACTTAACTGGTTCCAAAATCTGTACCATTTCTATCCTAACCTCTGACCTCCCACAGATATTGGCTGTTCCTCTTGGCCTGTCAAAGCCAGGAACCCGCAGTTCAGCCTCTTAGCCGGGAATCCAAGTGGTCCACCTTCCTCCTTAGGGCTCCCTCACCCACACAGCAGATGGACATCTTTCAACCTGCAGCTATTTTTATTTCTCTTTTCCTGTTCTTCTTACCCTCCTGGCTCAGTCCAATCAGGAGAGCAGGACTCAGAGCCAGTAAAGCCAGAAGCCAGAACATGGCTCTCAGCCCAGTTCTTTCCCCAACTACAGACAGAAGAGAAGACAGTGGGGTTCTCTCCAACTCTGAGTGCCAAGGAGGGGTCATCAGAGATACTGGAGATGGGGTCTCAGTCCCCCCCGGCCCTGATGCAGGGTGTGCCCTCTCCAAACTTTACTCCCTGACCTCTCCTTCCCTGGGGAAGCTCTGGCATCCACAGCCCCTGCTGGGATCATGGGGGAAGCGGGTGTCAGGAAAGCATGTGCCCTCAGTATACTGTTTCCATTCTCTGGGATGGATTCTCTCAACCTCAGTCTGGCTTTCCCACTTCATGCCAGGAGATCTCATGTTCAGCCTGGGTTTGGTGTTATGTCCTCTTTGCAATCAGTTCTTAGGAGGCAGTTTGTAGTCATGCAAAGAGCTCAGGACTGGGAGATCTATGTTTTGTTCCAAGTCCTGCTGCCAACAAGCTATGTGAGCTTGAACAAGCCACTTAGCTTTTCTGGGCCTGCTCTCCTGTAATAATTGAACCAACTAGTCTATTCCAACATTCCATTAATAACTTGCTTCTCTGAGCTAGGTAACTCCTTAAATCTATCCACACCCTGCCCTTACCCAACAACACCCTCCACCCCCGACAGTCCCATGTTTCCATCCTATCCAGACCTTGCCAATATATAAAGAGGACAAGGCTGGTGGTTTGTTGGTGCTACGACTCCTTTTCTTCTCAGGCAGGAAGTCACATTTAAACTGTGCCCCAATCAGTACCAAAGTGGGGAAGTTCAGGTCTCCTACACAATGAGTTACATAAAAACAGCTCACCTCTTATTTCCTTCTCTCTTTGTTCTGCTCGTTTCCAATCACTCAGTCAAGTAATATGTATCAAGTGGTTGTGTCTGCAAGGCACGGCACAGAAATGTAATCCAAAATGACAAGGTCCTTGTCCAAGAGGAACTTACAATTCCACAAGGATAGCACACAGATGGGACCATTAAAGGCAGCCTGCTGCCCTCATGCAGAGGGGAAACATAAAGGATTTTTAAATGCCTTTTCATGTCTTAACACTTCTTTTACCCCCTTTAGTTGCTAATTTTATAGTGATATCATGTTTTCAGTGTTTGTCTTTGTGCCATGATCCTGTCTTCTGCCTTCTCATCCATGGAGGAAGTCAAGCTGCTCCAGACCTCAGTACCTGCTTTGCAGACCCACCTGCCATGCCCTCTCCTGCCGGGAACTCATGTCTGTACCTGGACATGTCAACCTAGTTCCTGCATCTCTGTCGCCCAATGCAAGGGGTTGAAGATGTGACACACCAGCAGTGTCTGTGCAAGCAAATGACGGTGCCAGAGCTGGAGGGTATGGGGCACTGGGGCTGGCCTTCCTCCCCTCCTGAGGGCCCTGGGCTTCCTGTTGTCCCCATGCTCCTGAGTCTTCCTCAGAACTTGCTCAAGGCCTCTCAGAGGGCAAGTGCTGCCAGCTGCCTCCTTTCCCCCTTTAGTCCCGGCTCCTAAGCACGACACACCTGCTCCATAAATAATAACTTCTCTAGAGCTCTTTATAATTTACGAAGGGCTTGCACTTATAGTTTCTCATTTAATCCTCTCAACCGTCCTGTGGGATAGGGTTATTATTGCTCCTTCTTTACACATAAGAACCTGAAGCTTGGAGGGATTTGTGCATGGCCCAAACCCTTCCAGCTGAGCCCAGCTGAACTAAGCTGGGACTTAACCGAGCACTTTCAGCTTCTTTGTGACATTAGAGGGAGAAACTGCTTCTCCCCCCTAGGATCACCACTCCCCGAAGATGTCACATCACCTGTGCCACCAGGATCTGGTAGCCAGGGAGGCTCTGGGGGGCTCTCATCTCAAGCTCTCCCTGTCTCCTTATACTGCACAAGAGCCCAGAGCTCAAGGCACGATGAGAGAGGCTCAGCAAAGGAAGGAGAACAGGTGAAAGAGAGATGGGATGCTTTGGTGCCCGCTCCCCGCCTGAGGACCAGGCAAAGTGTCCCAGACTGATATAAGATTCCTCAGTGGTGGGATGTTGAGTTTAAAACATGTAGTGTGTTTTTGGCTGGGCGCGGTGGCTCATGCCTATAATCCTAGCACTCTGGGAGGCCGAGGCGGGCGGATCCTTTGAGTTCAGGAATTAAGACCAGCCTGAGCAAGAGTGAGATCCCGTTTCTACTAAAAATAGAAAGAAATTAATTGGCCAACTAAAACTATAGAAAAAATTAGCCAGGCATGGTGGCGCATGCCTGTAGTCCCAGCTACTCAGGAGGCTGAGGCAGAAGGATTACTTGAGCCCAGAAGTTTGAGGTTGCTGTGAGCTAGGCTGACGCCACAGCACTCTAGCCCAGGCAACACAGTGAGACTCGGTCTAAAAAAAAAAAAAAAAGAAAACATGTAGTGTGTTCTTAAGGGTTTCCTAGGGTTGATTTTTTTTTTTTCCTAGACAGAAATAACAAAGAAAAGTTAAGAAAAAATTAGGACACTGGCCCAGGAGCCTCCTATAAAAACTAGGAAGCAGCTGGTGGTGCAGTCTCAGGGCTGACCCGCCATCTTTGGCTAGCGGTGGCTGGCTGTGTGGGCAGGGAGAGAAGGGTCAGGAGCTGTCCCTGAAGGAGAGGAGGTCTGTTGATTCCAGGGCTGCTGAAGGATCCCAGAATGAGGCCCTGCGTGAGTCTGTAAGGGCTGGAGAGCAAGCCTGCCACAGGTGTGCATTGGGCAAGGGGCTGAGCCTACAGCGCCCACAGTTCATCAAGGACAGGTGCTCCAGAGCCCCTGGGCTCACACCAGAGTCAGGAGCTTTGGGAGAGGCATATGAGACCAGCTCCAGTCCATCCCACACGAACCCTGCTCCAGGCCACTTCCTGGCTACCTTGAGCCTACACTGGTTCCTTTGGCAGAGAGAAGACAAATACCAGGACTGCTTAGGAGGAGGCAGACAGGGAGCAAAGAGAGGTACAGGCAGGGGGCAGAGCAAAGGCTGGACCCCAGAGATGTAGGGGAAAGCAGGCCGGTGACCCACAGGCAGAAACGAGAGAGAAAAAAGCAGAGAGGGAGTCATGAGGCCAGCTAGCTGGGCAAAGAAAGGAGACGGAGAAACCGCAGGAGGCCGGGGAGTGACAGGTGAGTTAGCCTGTGAAGACAAGCAGACACGGTGGCCCGTCCTCCCTTCCTGCCACTGGTGGTCAGTGTGAAACTAAGGGCTGCTGGCAACAGGCCCTGCTCCGCCTTCCCCTCCCTCCACCGCCTCCACTCCCTCCCGGGGCTGAGCCGCAGTCTGCTCTGCTCCTCACCCCTCCTGTCCCTCAGCTGCCACCTTCCATGCTTTTGCAGACTCTTTCAGTTCATTACCTGCCACAGTCAAAGGCTGAAAATCCAGAAGCCAACCTTCTGATTCCCTCTCTGTGGCTCAAATGCTGGGCAACACTGGCAGACGGACTTCTAGGTGACACCACAGCTTCTCCGTTTACGACTCTCCTATAGGAGTCATAAGGGGATGATAGCGCGAATGGCAAAGGAGTGTGAAAGCAACAAGGGGCTAAGACACTTTGGACCCTAAGTTTACTTCCTGCACTGAACTCCCCAGGTTCCTTTATGGGGAGAAGCTCCTGTCCTCCCCTGCAGTGTCACCTGCCCGGGGCAATGTGGCTTGCCTGTGTGACCGGACACACCTCACAGCTGTCTTGCCCCTGGTCAAAAGAGGAGGCATTGCAAAGGTAGGTGTGTTCACGAACGTTTTCTAGACAATTAATCTGACTATGGTCTAAGGCAGGGTCCTAGAGTTAAAGATTAAGAAGTTTTATTCCTGAAGCAGCAGATCTAGGCTTTTAACACGTAGAATAATCTAGGTGAATTTTCAAGGAGCCACTGAATATGTATGAGAAGAGAGGGAGAGAATGTGAACATTCTCTCTGTGGGGAAAACCACAGAGAAGTGAAAGGAAGAATGATGCATGAGGACAAAGGAGGACAGGAGACCTCAGGGACAGTGGCATGACCGTGGTTGGACAGAGACAGGGAGACAGGACGGGGAGCAACAAGGAGCAGGAAGAAGATTCTGGGAGAGAAATAAAGAGGCCGAGAGGAGCTGAGCCAGGCAGCCGGTGGAGCAGGCAGATGGAACAACAGAGACAGAGAACAGAGCCGCGGAGTGGGCACACAGCGAGGCCTGGCAGCCAAGCCCTGCGGATTCCGTGGGAGCAGATGCTTCTATGGGAGCAGCAGCTGATGGCCCCGAGCACGTGCATCCTTGTTGACTCCAGGCCCAGCGCAGCCTCCTCGGCAGCCAGCCTCAGCCTGGAGGAACAAGCGGGGCCAGAGAGGCAGACACATGACAGCCCTGCCCCTTGGGGGCCCTGTTTCTCCCCTCCATCCTCGTCCGGGCTCCGCCCACCAGCTCTGTCTGCATCCTGAGGCCTCGTGAATCCCAGGGAAGCCATGAGCTGCTACATCACGCCGGAAAGAAGCAGGCTGCGTTGGAGGGGTGAGTGTGAGCCACCGCACAGCGTGCTTAGTTCTTCCCAGGATGGGAGCATGTGCAGGGGTGTGCACGCTTGTGGGAGGGGTAGGAGGGGAAGAAACGTCTTGGGCTGCGTGGGGCCTAGCACCAAGAGGCTAGGACGTGGGGGGTGGGGACCAGTCCCCGGCAGCACTGCTGGCAAACAGCTGCCATACCAGACCCCCCCCTTTCTCCCTTGGCTGCAGGGGTCTGCAGCCCCTCGTCCCCATGCAAGTCACCAGACTGCCACAGCCTCTTCTGAGTGGGAAGGAGCTGCGTGGGCCCTGGGTCCTGCGTCGGAAGAGCCTTGCAACTTCCCTGGCCTCATTCTGTCCAGCTCCTGCCCACGGGTGGACCACTTTCCTATCACTTATCACTGCTGCCGAGAGCAGCATCTGCAAGACTCTGATGCGTTGCTCCCACCCCAAGAATTCCCTCTGGTAGGAAGGAAGCTCAGAAAGGCCTGGAGAGAGGAAGGTCTCCACCAGGACATAGCCCTCTCCCCAGTGCAAAGGCAACTCCCACGCAGCCCTCCACACCCACCTCAATCCCCGCTCCCGGTTGGCACCCTCAGAACGCTGCAGGGACAGCCCAACATCAGGCTCCTGGCTGTGTCTGGGGTAGTCCTTTACTGGGCCTACACCCAAGGCCAGGGGTGGCTGCTGTGGCCCCAGAGTGGACAAGAGCCAAGCCCTGGGAGGGAAGGGAAAGAGGGGAATCAGTATGGAGCACAGGCGCAACCCCAGTGAAAGACAGGTACCACGGGAGCCAGATGGGCCAAGTAGAAACAGAAGTTAAGTAGGAAGAGAGGGATAAACAGCAGACACCAAGCAACCAGCCAAGCATATGCTTTGCAAGCAGGCAACACAAGCACCCAGTAGGGTTTTGGTGGGGGAAGGGACATGAGCCCATGGGGAAGGGGACGTTAGGTTTGCTGTGAGCTGACTGCTGCCTGGTCAGAATTAGTGATCTAATCCTTCTCAATGGTACCTCAGAAAAATGAGGCTGCACTAGTGCTGGCAAAGAAAAGAGGAATTTGGCAGGGTGGAAGAAAACAGTGCTTACGCCAGTTGCCCAGAGGACTGGTCTCTGGTGGAAACATAGTCCCAGGCTTGGAAGTCTAAATAGCCAGGTGCCATCCCAAGACCCCAGAGCAGAGACCCCTAACGCTGCATCAGATTCAGGAGAGGAGTGGGGACTGCTGCATGCAAACCTGGAAAGTCCTTGAGCCCTCCAGGTGCCGGCTTCCCCAACTCACCCAGCCCATCTAGGCTGGAGCCCTCAGTCTGGGTGACGTCATCCCTTTGAGCTCCAGGCAGGGAAGGGGTGGAGCCAGGCTGCAGCTTTGCGGAGTTTCAGGCTCCACCCCTAGACCAGTCGGCTTCTGGGCCCCGTCTACCCAGCTCTCTCTTGGCCACGGCTTCCTGGCCAACCCTGCTGGAAACCTGGTGCTGTCTCAGAGCTAGAGAAGGGGGGAGGGTCACCCAGAGTCACTCTCTGCAGAAAGCAGGGCCCAGGCAGGGGATGGGCTTACCGGGGACCTTGTCCACCCCATCCATGCTGGTTCCCATGTTCACTTAAGGGAGCCTGGAGGTTTTCTGGGAGCCCAGTTTCTTGGTTACTCCAGCCACAGCCTTTCCCCTTCACCCAGCACGTCCAGAAATGCTCAACTGCTCTGCCAAGTACCAGGTGTCCCACTGGAATTTCTTCTCTGAATACTGCTCCAGGGAGGAGTAACAGGGAGACAAGCACACTCTGGGTTTGTCCATGCTAAGCTAATGGAATAAAGGCTTTGAGCTGAATCTGAGCCTGTTCTAAGCCCCAGTGCCAGCCAGCCCTCCTGCAGAATGGTCCCTTCGCCTCTCACGTGCTCATGCTGGACATAAGCCAGCCCTGTGCCAGCTGCTGGCCTCTTCCCAAAGCTGGCATTGGTCCCAGCTTTCTGCCTCTTCTCCTCCAGGACTACCCTAGCCTACCCAAGCCACTGTGGCCTGGAGCGTTGAGTTCTCCGGGCTAGGCAAAAATCTACTCTTCCTCTGCCCATCTTAGATGTGAAGGTGCTATTGGGGGTTGCTGCAGGTAGCCCCATACCTACCCCGGGTAACACAGGTGCAAGAACCAGACTGGCCTGGTCTGTGAAATTCACCACACCACAGGGCCTCTTGTTTGGACTCAGCTGCTTGGCACAGCCCCAGTGCCCAGGAGCAGAGAGGAGCTTTCCCAGGTGCAAGCCCTTGGCAGCCTGGGAGCCAAGCCCCTGTGTGCCAGTGCCCAGGGCAGGTGCTCCGCTCAGTGCCAGGGCCCTCTCAGCTCTGGAGCCATGATATGTCTGGGACATGAGAGTGACACTAGCAGGAAAAAGGGAGGGCCTGGGAGTGAAATCTCTACTTTGATTCGTTGAGCCCTGGACCAGGGGCCTCTTAGCAAGACCAGCACTAGGGCCAATTGGTACCAGGAAAGCGCCATAACTTTATCAGCCCTCAATACATGAAACAAACTGCCCTAGTAGCCTACATTAGCACGCATATTATACTTTCAGCCTGCTTTGTTACACAACAAATTTGATTCCCATAACATTGCCATGATGGAGACAAAACAGATGATATTTTAACCCATTTTATGGATGAGGAAGCTAAGGCAGGATTTGAGTATATAGTTATAGAAAGTCTCACGAGGCATGTGAAGGTATACAAAATAAGTGAGCAAAATACTTAATTGTAAACCCAGCTAAGCTGAGAGCCCATGCCCAGAGGCCTACTACCACAATCCTTCCCTACTTCACACCACTTTACATGCTCCACTCAAAGTGAAGGAACATGGCAGTGACTAGGGCAGGCAGAGGTTTCCATAGCTGCGTGAGGAAGGAATGAGGAAAGGAGAGCAGGACAACTGTGGGATGGAATGGGCTGTCACCTGGCATGTGGGCCTGGGGCAGGGGTATGGCCTGGTGCCAATGAGTGTGGCCTGGGTCAGGGGCGTGGTCCACGTGTGTATGTACAGGCCACATGAAGGCAGTTGTTTCTGTGCGCACAGTGTGTGCAAAATGTGCATTCTGTTTCTAGGTATGTACATGCATCATACATACATACAGTGTGTGTGTTTCTTAGATGTGCTGGGAAGGGGTATATGCATGAGTTTGAGCTAACTGTGTGCAGTAACATATACATTGACAGCAAATGCACGTACATGAAGGACAGAAAAGGATGATGAGGATGTGTTTATGTGGGGGTATGAGCAGGGTCTGTACATATTCATATATTTCTAGGTGCCTCTAAAAGAAAAATTATACAGTTTCAAGAATGTATATGTGACATGTAGCTCATGGGTTTGTGTGTGCAAGCATGGACTGTGCATAGCGATGGGCGGGTGTGTAAAGAACTAGGGCAGCAACTAGCAAGGGTGTTTCCTGGGGCTCCCGGCCGGAACTCTAACTCAGTTGCTTCTCTCTCTTCCTGTCAAAGGGACGCTCAGAGGGCCTTCCTACCTAGGACAGAACGGTGAGTGTGCTCAGGCCCTGGCAGTGCCAGCAAAGCCTGTGCCACCTTGCAGCACCTCCAGCTTCATCCACTCCCCTCCCAATTCCACAGAGGACCCAGGAGAAACCTCAGTTCTGAGCAGATCAATTATTGTTAATAAAATTTAAATTCTGGCCTGGAGATGCTAAGGAGGCCCGGGGAAAGAGGAAGAAAAAGGTGGCATGGATTCCAAAGGAGGGACTTGGAGTCAGCAGATCTTATCACTGGGAGTCTGAAGTGTCCAGCCCCACCCCAATGCCCCCATGTCTGAAACCCAGTCCTAGCACCAAACCCTGAGCACACCCCATTTGTGTAAAAACCGTGGCTGGCGGGAAGGCTTAAACACTGGGGGGACATGAGGCACTGCCCAGCCCACTTCCCTGAGAGCAGCGAAGGGCAGCAGCCCGCCACCCTGCAAAGCAGACAGGCCACCTTCTCTCCCTCTCTCTATCCTCCAAGCAGGTGCCCCAACCAGAGAACTGGTGGGGACAGGTCTCCTCTGAGCAGGGTGGCACTGGCTCTCCTTGGCACCCCTTCCAGATGTGTGCCCTGAGTCCCAAGGAATAGAGAGTTCTCGCACGCCCACACACTAGGCCCAGCTGCCTGGGAGGCTGTCCATAGTTGCACAGAAGACCCCACTTCTCCTCCATCTCCAGGTGTTCTGGCTGCGCAGAGCCCTCCCCCATTGAACTGAGATTTATAAGGCTGCAACCTCTGGCAAAGCAAAGGCAGCCTAGCTTCAATCACAGAACAGGATGCTAAATCCTGAAGCCCAGTTGCAGCCTCTGCAGCCTGGCCCAGCCATCAGCCTCAGCCACAGGAGGAAGAGTGTGTCAGAGGTCTGGGAGGGCAGGAGCGCAGCCAGGGTGGCACCCCCCCTGCTGTGAGAGCAGCAGCACCCGAGGTTGCACTGTCTCCCCCTTGCCCCACAGTAGAGGATGCACTCACACCTGTATAGCAAGATGGCAGAGACTCAGGGCACGCCGGGGCTGGGGGCACCTCAGCTCTACTCTAGGGTCTCAGCTGCACCACTTCTTGTTTGCCTGACAAACAAGAAAGCTGAGACCCCTAAGAAAGGGACTTGTCCAAGGTCACAGAGCTCATTTGAGGACACATCAAGATTATAACTGGTTAGGAGTTTTGCAAATGGGTTTTTCTACAGTTTGGTAGAAAATGTCTAAGACATTTTTCAGAAGGCTTGACAGTGGCCAGCTCCCTCTAATCCACGCTGGTAGAACACTGTGATTAAAATTCAGCTGCATAGCTCCTGCCGGGAAATGCAGTGATATATTCATCGTTGAAGGCCTAAGCAACTGCCTCCTACTCTTAAAACAGGGATGCTGAACCCAAAATCCATACATGAGCTTCCTGGAGCTCATTGTCCCTCAAATTGTGGGCAGGTTTTTGAGTGTCTGTGTCCTGGACATTTTTCTGAAGAAGGGTTCACAGCTTTAACTGATTTGCAAAGAGTTGCACAACATGGAAGAGATTGAAAAATCATTGCCTTAAAGCATGAGGAATCTAGGCTCAGGAGAAATCAGATTTTGATAATCAGCTACTAGGCACCTTATCAGCATTCAGAGACAAAAAGGGTTGGACTATTTTTTCCTAGATGTATGAGTGTATATTTTGCAATATGAAAGAGCATCTATGCTCTAGAACACAAGTCTCTTGAGGGCAGGTTTCTTGTCTACGTCTTTGCCTCTCTAAGGTATCCTGGGGGCCTGGATCTGTGCCTGGGTATAGTAGGTGCAAACATAAACTTGATTAGTTTACAATCTGCAGGTGCTTCTCTTCCCATGTGCCCTCCTACTTGGTCTCCAGCAACCACAGAATTACTGTCAATTAGGGGAGCCCTGATGCAAGAACTGTAAGAATTATTGCATAGGCCGGGCGCGGTGGCTCACGCCTGTAATCCTAGCACTCTGGGAGGCCAAGGCGGGCGGATTGCTCAAGGTCAAGAGTTTGAAACCAGTCTGAGCAAGAGCAAGACCCCATCTCTACTAAAAATAGAAAGAAATTAATTGGCCAATTAAAAATATATAGAAAAAATTAGCTGGGCATGGTGGTACACGCCTGTAGTCCCAGCTACTTGGGAGGCTGAGGCAGGAGGATTGCTTGAGCCCAGGAGTTTGAGGTAGGCTGATGCCACAGCACTCTAGCCGGGGCAACAGAGAGAGACTCTGTCTCAAAAAAAAAAAAAAATTATTGCATAATTCACTGTTGAGCTTCAGGACCTTTTTTGTCTACTGTTCAAGAGTGATCACCCTGGGAACATCAAGGAGGTCCAACCAAACCCTGGGTCCAGGTCTGACACAGTTTGTGCCGTTTGCCGACTGCCCAGCACCTGCAGGGAGCTTGCTGCTTTAGGCACAGCCGGGGAGCTCCCGGAAAGCAAGGCCGATGTGCTTGCTCATTGCCTTGTGATCAGAGTGCTCTGCAAACAGAGCAGGACTGGAAAATCCACTGTCCTGGAGCCTCCACCTCGGAGTCTGAGTTCCCAGGGGGAATAAGGCAAGAGTTTCAAATCTGACAAGGACCAGGCAGGACCCAGCCTCAGGACAGGATCTGGCCCCTCCGCTTCTCTACAGAGTCTGTTTGATCATCCCCTCCTTGTCCCACTTTGCAGCCTCCACAGCTCAGCTGCTAAACCCCCTGCGGATTAGGAAGCTGGGGGCACAAGAGGAGGGGGCGGACAGCTCGTCCTGGGGCAGAAAGGGCTCCTTTCTGGGGAGGGAAGCAAGGAAGTTGGGGCTCTCAGGGGGCCGTCCGGGACAGCCTTCCCGCCCCTCCTCGGCTTTGCCATGTTCACTGGAACCTCCCCCGTGGAGAGACAAGCTCTGAGAGGCGGTTGTACAGCTGCTGCTTCTGTCTGAGGCTAAAAATAGCCTCCTCTCTGCCCATGTCCAGTGCAGGCCGGGCCAGAGCGCTGAAGAGGACTCGCAGGCAGAGGGGCACAGAAGGTGGGGCCAGAGACAAGAGCCCCTAGATGGGCAAAGGCCAGGCGAGACAGGAGCAGGGGGGCACGGACTTGGGCTGAGTCTCAGCTCTGGTCTTCTTTTCTGTCCCAGAAACTCCCTTGGGAAGGGGACAGGGTCTCTTCTCCCTGTGTTTCTGCAGGGGAAGCAGGCATGGAAAGGGTGAGCAGGCTGGCCTGGGTCCCTACTGACACAACACTGTGGGGTGCTTACCAGGTGCCAGACACTGTTTCAGCCTCTGTGGATGTAAAAGGAGCCTACTATGTAGGTACTGCTGTTGTTATTACTCCCTTGACAGTTGAGGAAATGAAGGCCCAGAGACGTCAACTCACAGGGCCAGGAAGCAGGGGCTGGATTCTAACTGGAGCAGCCTGAGTGCAGAGCCCATACCCTGACCACAGCCATGGCCTCGGCCCCAGCCCAGACAACAGGGCACAAAGGGGCTGAGGAAGAGAAATACAATTCCAGGGCTGCCGTGCAGGAGGGCAGCCCCAGGTAAGTGGGCAGCATGGCCTCAGAGCTCACCTTCTGGAGAGTTCATTATAATCTGGGACACATGATGTGCTCCCGGGCCCATGGCTCCTTCAGCCCCTCCCTCGGATTTGCTGGGGATTTTAGCAAATCCTCTCTAGCTGCCCCATTCCCCCTTGCGTGCCTACACACCCCCACCTTCAGAAGAGGTGCAGGACACAGTGCCCAGCTGACTCCCAGGGCATGGGCCCCAGAGGCACAGAGGATCGGCCACAGCCAGTGGCCCTCACTCTTGGGAAACCATGGCGTAGGAAACGGGCAGGTAGGCAGCTGAAGGCCTTTGGAGCCTGAGTTATTTAAATGCTTAGAGTAAAACAGATTTGGATTTCACAAAGACAGGGGTGAAGGGGGGAGGATGGAGGGAAGGACTTAGAGGGAAAGAGAGAGAGAAAGGGAAGGAAGGAGAGAAAGGGGAGAAAAAGGAAGAGAGAGGAGTGGGGTTCTCAGAGACAACTGCCAGCCTGGCCTCTCTCATCTAGAGGAGACTAGGAGAGGAAGTCCGGTCCTGCCGAGTGAGCTGGAGCAGCAATGGAGACGGAGAATTCCGGTGGCTAGGACAGAGCCCTGGTGCCAGCAAGAGGGCAGGAACAGAGGCATTGGGGACCGTGGTAGCCCAAGGTCCCAGGTGCTGCCGTCGTCTTGTCTCCTCTACCAAGGCCTCTGTTGGGCTCACCTTGTTTAAGGCCAAAGCACACACCATCCTCCTGCAGAGCCACTAATGCAATTAACAAAACACATTCATAAATCTTGCATGGCGTCCAGAGCGCAGGGGTGAGTCCCAGAGATGTTGTGCAGAGAGCTATCTGACCTCCCCAGCACCAGGGCCATCCAAAGAACACAGCACATCCCTTAGTAGGACTACAAGACCATCCCTTTCCTGCGGAGCCCAATTACAAGGTGGGTGGGGTGGGGGCTCAGGAAACCAGAAGAGTCTGGGAAGGGGAAGATGAATGTGCATATGTGTTTGCAGGAGGCTGGGGAGTGGCTCATGCCTTCTAAGCTCAAAGAGAGAGCATTCCGCAGAGGCCCAGAGAATCACCTCCTTTAGAAGGTTATTTACCTCTGGAGGACCAAGCACAAGAATGCATGAGATCGAGGGCATCTTTGGCAAGGCGGGCATGACTTGCCAGCTTGGCGGTGTTTGTGTGTGTGTGTGCATGCATGTTCAGTCTGGAAAATCAGTGACTCACTAAAATAGGGAGCTTTCTGATCTGAAGAGCTTATATTCAGCTATTTTTATCTCTTCTTGTCTCTTGGTCCTTTTTTCCCCTTGTCTTTTTCAAATGTAGAGGAATCCAGGGGCTGTGAATGCTGTGTGTATGGCAGCTAGTGTAAAGCTTGGGCCCAGAGGTGGGCACCTTTGGAAATGCAGAGATAAATACATACACATTCTCTGAGTGTGCAGCAGGTGATACAGATATGATATACATTACCGTAGTCTGGTACGTACATGTGCACACCATGCATACATGCATGAGTAAGGCCAGAAATGTCCCTGGAAAATTCCTGCCTAAACTCTCGGATGTGGGTTGGTGTAGAGCTACGTGCTGTGCATACTTCACATCTCCAGCTGCTTCCCCAGCCTAGCCCCTCACTTTGCACCACCCACATGGGCACTCTCACATGAGCCACAGGCACTGTCCTGGCTCTGTCTTGCAGGTGGCTCCAGCCACTGTGTCTTCTCTCCTCTGCCCAGCCACTCACCCAAAATTATGACATCTTGTCAGGAAAGCCTTTCTCTGCTGACCATCGATAGGGACCAGGAATTACAGTGGCTGGGCTCTCTGCGCTTCTCCCGCAACTCAGCCCAGCCCAGCCCACCCACTGGCCATCTTTGGCCCTGAGAGCCCCCTTCCCTAGTCCTGCAGTCACCCAGCGATGTGGGGCCTGGCGGCTGCTTGGAAAGGCCAGGCAGGGGCTCAATGCTGCCCTCCACCTGCAAGCTCAGTCCTCTAGCGCGGGAAGAGGGAAAAGGGAGCCTGAGCTCTGATTGCCGCCTGCCTCAATCCAGCGTGGGTGTGGGCAGCGAGTGGACTTCATTTTTCAGGGCTCTAGAATGACTGCAGGTGCCTGGACCTTGAGGCATCTGGTGTCATGGCACAGAGATGCATGAACGCTGCCTATGAAAAATGCCTCAGCACTACTGCTTATCTGGGCCCACCAGATGAGCCCACCCTGCCTCTCTCCCCACATGCATGCATGCCATGCACTCATCCACAGTGGCACATGCCTACGTGCACACTCTCTTAGAAGACCATGTGAGAGATAACATGGGGACTCCATTATTACACCAAAGCAAGCCCTGAGCTCCGCCAGTTCCTAGGGTCTGCAGTTTATGCGCCACTCAGATGCCCCAGCCTAGGAGGTCTAAGTTCAGCCATGTGTTGCTCCTTAAGCCGTGTTCTCTGCTGAGGGGCACATCTGCCCAGGGGAGGGGCACCTGTGTCTCAGTTGCCTGCCCAGAGGCACCGTGGTTCCTGCTATCCAGTGAGTGTTGGGCATGGGGTCCTGGAGGGAGTTGCATCTGTCTACTTGTCTGCTGCCTCTCTTCATTCCACTCTACAAACATCTGGGGATCGAGTGCTCTGTGCAAGGCATCCCAAGTTGTCATTACTAAGCAGGGCAAGCCAGAGTCCCCGCCCTCAGATTCCTGCTCTGAGATAGGCTAGCAGGGAGAAGACAGTTAGCTTGCACAATTAGGCACGACAGAATATGCCACCCAGGCTGTGTGAACCACACCAGAGTAATTCTCCCTTCCTCCCCAGGCCTGGGGGCCTTCCTGGAGAACAGGACAGGGTTTTCTGCCTGGCCCTTGAGTAATGAATAGATCTCACCAGGTCCAGGAGGAACTTCTCAGGTAGGGAACTGGGCTGGCATGAAGGTGCGGTGCTGGGGAGGTGGGCAGGGCTTGGGGGGAGGAGCCAGGTCTCGTGGGCAGATAGACCTGAGCTGAGTCCTGCCTTGAATAGTGTCCATCCCTGCAGCTCTCACCTCCAGAAGTGATTTTGAACTAACTGCCTCTCTTCTCACTCACATGGAAAGGAAAGTCTGCCATTTTTGGATGATCTGGATACTGTCTAAGTGGGTGCCTTCTAAGCATCCTTAAAATGGGGTGCAAATAGGCCCTACCTCACAGAGACGTTCTGAAGATTAAATGAGACTTTGTGGAAAGCTGCTAGCATAGTGCTAAGCAGGTATGCACTGCTATTCGTTATTATTATTAGCCCACTTTATAGGCTATGACAGTGATTCTTAACCAATTTTGCCCCCCTATGGATATATGGCAATGTCTGGAGACATTTGTGTTGGCACAACTCGCAGGTCTGGGAGGGAGGCTGCTCCTGGCACCTGGTGGGTAGAGGCCAGAGATGCAGGCACGCATCTCACGATGCACAGACATCCCCTCAGCAGCCCAGAGCCCAGTCCAGAGCATACGCAGTGCAGAGATTAAGAAACCCTGGGCTAAAGGCATTCTCCTGAAGGTAGCAAGGTGATCATGATTTTTGAGCAGGGAATGATGTAATAAAATCTAAGTTTTAGAATAAAATTCTGGCAAAGTTGTGATGCAACTAGAGAGCTCTGTGACTGCAGATACACAGATAAGCGTGACAGAGTAGAAGGGAGGCTTGGATTGGCAGTGAGACCAGGAGGAGGACACAAGTTTAAGGGCCTTGGCAAAAAGAGAATTGAGAGAACCCACTGAGGGGTGAGGGGCAGAAGGGACAGGCACAGGGTCAGTCGGGGGACCCTGAAGTTTCTAGCATGTGGGCTTGGGTGGATGGTGATGCCACCTTTCAACAGCTGATGAAGAGAAGGCTCCATGTGGGAACAGAGTCCCTGGGGCCCCACCTGGGGGAAGCCCCTCCGACAGTCTGGACATGAGCCAGGCCCCTCCAGTCCACCTCTCCCCCCAAAAGGGTCACCCTTCAAGACAGCCTCACTGCGCCCTTCGGTGCCCAAGGGAGGTGGGCATCCACTGCACTGGTTCTCTCTCCTTTCACCCCAACCCCCGCGTGGAATGGATGATGGCAGAAGGAAGAAAGAAGGAAGGCCTCCTGAGGAGTCCAAGCAGACAAGCCCCAGGACGAGGAGGGCCTTCCCAAGCTCCTGACAGCCAGGTGAGTCTCACCTTTCCAGCGCTCACGACAGCTGTGGCTACCGTGCGCAGAGAGGGAGGATGGGGAAGCTGTGGGCAGCCCTGGGCAGCAGAGAGATGGAGCTACCCCAAACCCTGATTCCCCCACCCCTTTGACTGAGGTCTGAAGACAATTAGAGGAACCGAGGAAGCCCCAGGCAGTGAACACACCAGTGGGTAAGCACGGGAAGTGTCCTGTTTTGTGCTCAGCGCTGGGAAGGCACCCTTCCAAATGCCCCAACTGTAATTGGGAAGGCAAGACTAACAAGCAGACAACTATTAAAAGGCAATGAAAGGGCTCACGCCTGTAATCCTAGCACTCTGGGAGGCCAAGCCGGGCGGATCCCTCAAGGTCAGGAGTTCGAAACCAGCCTGAGCAAGAGCGAGACCCCATCTCTACTAAAAATAGAAAGAAATTAATTGGCCAACTAAAAATATATTAAAAAAATTAGCCAGGCATGGTGGCACATGCCTGTAGTCCCAGCTACTTGAGAAGCTGAGGCAGAAGGATCGCTTGAGCCCAGGAGTTTGAGGTTGCTGTGAGCTAGGCTGATGCCACGGCACTCACTCTAGCCCGGGCAAGAGAGCGAGACTCTGTCTCAAAAAAAAAAAGAACCCTCAAAGAGACAGGAAACCTTTCTTCCCATA
>CAUYRT010051788.1:0-11362 GCA_963574885.1 Lepilemur ruficaudatus | reverse complement strand
AGAGTGAGTGCCATGGCGTCAGCCTAGCTCACAGCAACCTCAAACTCCTGGGCTCAAGTGATCCTACTGCCTCAGCCTCCCGAGTAGCTGGGACTACAGGCATGTGCCACCATGCCCAGCTAATTTTTTCTATATATTTTTTAGTTGGCCAATTAATTTCTTTCTATTTACAGTAGAGACGAGGTCTCACTCTTGCTCAGGCTGGTTTTGAACTCCTGACCTTGAGCAATCTGCCCACCTTGGCCTCCCAGAGTGCTAGGATTACAGGCGTGAGCCACCGCACCCGGCCATATTGTACTATTAATACAATAACTACCATTGAATTCCTTCTTCCTACTCAACATAGAAGCCCTTCTTATAGCATTTCACAGACACACACATTATCCAGTGTAATTTCTCACAAGGGAACAAAGCTTCCATGTTCAATTATATGAGAATACTACCAATTACTGAGTTAACTGACAAATAAAACTCAGAATTTTTATTCCAATGAACAGCTTTTGTTTTCCTAGAAGAAGATAAACAGTGTATGTATAAATATTATATACTTGGGGAATTTGCAATTTTTTTTTACAAGAAGCTAACAGTATCTATTTAAGTCCTAAATTTCTCTAAATGGTGTCCTTTGTAAATTGGATGCAACTTCCTAAGACAGGGACTGGGACTCATCAGACTCTCTCAATACAAAAACATCTGGTTTCCACAGGAAGATGGTAACAGCACATCGGAAAGGAAGATGGCTTCTGACTTCAGCCCACTTACTCGATCAATCTGTCCTTCTGTCTACAATCAAGTGCACTCCAGGCCACCTTAATCCTATGGGTTTACAGTAATAAAATGCCAGAAAGCATGTGTAAACACTTAGCTCTTGGAAACTGTCCTCAGTTACTCATCCCAACCCAATCAGATTTGAGGAGTTGGCTCTGGAGATTAACTGGATTTCCAGGAATAATCTGCAGAAAGACAGTCCATTTGCCTTCTGGGGCTTTCTGGATAGTAAGAAGTATTACAGACACTCTGAAAAAGGGCGTGAAATTCAGGCCACAGCAAAACAACAGGGAGCTAGCAAAGTCATTCACTAGGCCAAGCAACTCTTTAAGACCTTTCCATTCACCAGGAAACCAGCAAAGTCACACTTTATGGCAAACTTTATTAGAGAATGTTTCCCATTTCAGATTATATTTTCCCACATTAGGATTTATTTAAATAACTTGCTTTCATGACACATAATAATACACATTACGTATTTGGTAGCTGATGACACATCAACCACTGTGCGGAGCACAGAATCAGACTGACAGATTTAAAAATATGTTACAAAAGCAGCAGCAAAGTTTATATTAAAAATAGAAACCCTTGATTCTCTCAATTTAAAATATTACTGCTCAGAGCCATGCTCAAAGAAAGACCGGAATCTTGGGGTAAATTGATAAAAACTACATCCCAAAATAGTCAACAGAACTCTACTCCTTACTTCAGATTAAATTCTTCAAATTTCACAGAAGAATAGGTACACAGAAAAATAAGTTGGATGGCAAATCCATGCAGTCTTAATGAACAGCTGTAACAGAACCACTTTAAAAACAATTGCTTCCAATTACTGGCCCCTTGATTATATCATTCCTTTAGCCCTCTGAAACCAATCACGTTTGTCAACCACTTTTTCCTCAAGTACGTACATTATTTTTCAATACCAAGACAGAGTAGCTGGCTGATGAACATCAGACTGGTTTGGTGGTGGTGGTGATGGGACAAGTAAAATTCAGCATGACAGAGTTGAAACCCTGGATTAGGTTTTGGCATCATACATTCAAAGCACACAACTACACTATCTCAGCAATCAGTGTTGTTAATGCTGGCTTTACTATAGCAAGTTTTAACTTTAATATCTTGACAATTTAATATTCAACAAAGCATGACTTGGCTTGCTTAATGGAAGATTAGTCAGCAGCACATTTAGGATGGAAAGTTATTGCAAAAATCTTCAGTGGAAGACAACTTGGCTGAGGTTTCAAGCCTTCTATTAACATTATGCAAGTAAGAACACACAACTTGGGTATTTTTTAAAAAATCTTTTTTGAAAAGCCTTCAATATCCATTTCTGTAAAGTCCAATATTAAATTCAAGCTCAGCTAAGTTCACTTGTATATTTTTTTCCAACCACATGTAAGGACAGAGGGAAAATCAGTATGAATATGGGTTGACCTCATTGGACTTAACTTCAGGATACAGAATTTCTAACTTATCACATTAGTTAATTCAATACTCTACTTGTTTTATATGATTCAAAGTTTAACTCAATCAAGCACATCCAATCCATGTGTAAATCTTGTGGATTTTACCTTAAGAATATATCCAGAATCCGATCACTTCTCATAGCCTCTGTGGTTACCACCTTGGTCAAGCCAGAATTGACTCTTGCCTAGACTTGTATAATCATCTCTTCCTACTCTTTCCACCCATGCTCCATTTCCCCCAACCCAGTTCCTTCTCAGTCACAGTAGCCAGTCTTATCCCTTAAAAATCAGGGTCAGGTCATGCCTCTCCTTGGCTGAGAACCCTCCAATGGCTCCCCATTCCACTCAGAATAGAAGACAAAGTCCCTGCAGTGGCCTCCAAGGCCCCCTACGATCTGGCCTGCCTCCCTCTGATTTTCTCCCTCTCCTCCTTCTCCCTCCACTCTCACCGCTACTCCCACCCTTGCAGGCCTTTTTTCTGGCTGCCCCATCTTGCTGAAACATTCTTCCTTCAGACCTCCACATTGCTTTCTTCCTCACCCTTTTTAGTTTTGCTCAAATGTCTCTTTCTTAGTGAAGCCAACCCTGACCACTCTATTGAAAACTGCAATGTTCCCTCTCACTCCTCATGCCCATATTCTCTTCTACACCAGTGTTCTATGGCACTTAAAACAAACTGTATAATTATTATGCTTATTGTCTAAGCTGCTCCACCAGAATATCAGCTCTACGAGAATAATAGGCAATTTCTGCTCTGGTTACTGATGTATCCCTAGGAGCTAAGAAGAGTGTCTGAAAGAGAGTGGGTACTCTAGTGGAATAAATAAATACATAAATGAAGTTTCAGGTGATTATTTGTGTACACAGTAGCACCTTCTAATAAAAGGCTAAGAAGGATGGATGTCAAGCTCCTGTAGCCGCAAAGTGTGGGGTCATAGAATCCTTCAGTCTAAAAGAAATTTCCTGAGCTACCAAGAAGGAAAAAGTGAATTGTGCTATAATTTGGGGAAGAAATAGGTGAAGAATATGTACATAATGGTTAATCTTAATCCTTTCCTTATCAAAGTACTCAACTTTATTTCATGGAGGACTTTATCTCCAGGAATGTAACCCCTGCTTTATAATAAAATCTGTGGAGAAAAAAAGGTTTGTTTCACTTTTAAATTTTGGGACTCTGAACCTTCCTTCTAAAAATATTATCAGGTTAATACAGGATATACCCGTAGAGAGATAATAAAGCAGAATTTCAGAAGCAAGTCATGGTTAAAGTTATATAAATATCAAAATCCTGGGGAGTGAAACTTCTCTCTTCCAGGGTGAAATGTTAGGGGCAGACCATCGAGCAGCCTGGCCCCAGGCATCCCCTGCAACACTTCCTCCTCTGTCAAAGGCTCACAGGAAATCTAGCCCACTCACTCGCCCAGTGAGTTCTAACATTTATGGTCAAGAATAATCATAATGGTAAAAATGCACCTTTATTTCCTCATGTTCAGTGTATAGGGACTATTTTATGCAGATGGAATTTAGACCCCAAAGTTTTTTCTTGTCAGTTCCTTTCTGAAGGAGTCCAGGCAGCAGTTGGCCTACAGTGGATTCATCCATACTGACAGCTATGAAGGCCACACAGAGCCTCACCAACTGCCAGTGCCAATGCTGGGCACAGGGCAGAATATCTGTCTCTGACCTTCCCCTACTGGAGCTTCTCCCCAGAGAGCCCAAACTCTCCTCCCACCTGAACCCTACCTGACCCCAACAGGCTAACCAGAGGGGTTGCTCTGGAGGCTGTGAACTTTTCTACACCTCCTACTAGAGCCCAACCCCTCTCCCCAAAGCTCCTCGCATCCCCTATGGGGAGTCCCTGAGCTCCCCCGTCCTCCCTGGCCAAATCCTAGACAAAAACACGCACAGTGAGAGAGAGGAGATTCCTGGGAACTGAGGCAGTATGTTACAGTTCATTTCATTCATGGGTTAAATAGTTTCTTGCAGCTGACCTGGGAATCAAACCATATTTTAAAACATGGTTTTTCTGACCAAACCACACATTTCAAAAAAGCAATTAGAACAGAACTTTTGGGTAAGCTGGAGAATGTACTTCTGATACATATAAATCAAAGGCCAAATCAGTTCTCAAAAAGAATACTGCACAATTTCTCTGGGCAGAATCAGGGCCAAATTAATCCTTTTTTGAGGAACCTGAGAGATCACAGAAACTGATGTCAATTAGTGGTGGTGGCTGGCAGGGACAAAGAACATAGACTGAGGCAGCTCCAGTGAGCAGGCCAGGCCAACATGCACACAAAAAAGTAGGGGAAATCAAGAAAGTGGGAGGAGGAGGGGGAGGGAGAGATGGGGCAGGAGGGAGAGATGGAGGAGGAGGGGTGAGCGCACAGTGGAGAAAAACTGGGACAAGGCAGGAGGGTTCTGGGACAGACCAGCAACAGGCAGAGCTGCCTCCTGCCCCACAGAGCTCCAGCGTGAGTTCACAGAGTTAGCTGGGCCGCCTGGCTGCAGGCTGTTTCTGGTTTGAATGCCTTGATCTCCCTCTTCATAACCGAAATCCCCACCCCACCCACCTCATCTTACTTTTCTACTGTTTTTTAAAAAAAACTGAGCTGGCTTCAACTTCTTGCAACAAAAAGAACTGGACTAACTAACCGAGCACTTTTAATTCCTTTGGGAATAAGAACCAGAATTATACCTTTCGAATTCATCAGTGGTTGGCACAGTCTAACACAACATCTTTAAATTTTCATAACAGATTAGAAGCAGGTTTTAAGTAAAAACGAATATGGGTTGCTGAAGGTTCTTCCATCAAGATACATTTCATTTAAAAAACAATTTATCATTCCTTTAGGCAGTAAACAGCAGGTGAAATTAAAAACTAAAGTTGAAAACTAATGAATTCACATTTTAGATTGGACTGTGCTCTTAATTCACAGATAGCCAATTATTTTTACTAGCTGCACAGATGACTAAATAAAATCTGTTAATAAATGCAGCTAGAGTGTATTCAAGAAATTAAGCAATACATATTAGAATAAATTTGCATATCTGCTCATCATAAATGTAATCCTTTATAGAAAAGGTCTTATTGGTGTATGAAACAATAGATGGGAATATGAGGGAGAAAGACCTCCTACTACTTCAACACTGAGGCTTTCATAAGAAGGGGGGCGGGCCAGGCACGGTAGCTCACACCTGTATTCCAGCACTTTGGAAGGCCGAGGTGGAAGGACCCTTGAGACCAGGAATTTGAGATCAGCCTGGGTAACATATAAGACCTCATCTCTGCTAAACCAGCCGAATACATGTGTGTGTGTATTAACGAATAAATACAATACGCACACACACATACATATCTCTTGGTGGTTCTGCTCCTCTGTTAGAACCCTGACTGATGGAATATAAAACTTGGGATAAAGCATTTATTTATGTTTTACCCATCTCTCTCCCCTAGTGTTCCAGAAGCCATTTAGAGGCATGGAACAAGTTTTGCTCAATTTGTATCCCAGGCACCTGACATATTTATACCCAGGGCATACTAGGTGCCTCATAAATGTTTGCTTAATTAATGTAATAACGGGAAGATAATATGGTAATGGGGCCAGCCTGTAAGAGCTGAAAAAAAGATCTGTAAAATCAGGAGACAGAATGATTGCTATCTCATATTCACAATACTCTGAAATATACAGAGGACAAAACAAAAACACTAATAGTAGTAGCAATAATAATAATGATAGCTCCAGTTAGTAAGCCCCTACTAAGTATAAGATACTTTAGTAACATTTGCTTCATACATATGATTTCATTCCAATCTTATAAAAATCCCCTGATCCTGCTCAACTACTACCCCTTTTCTCTATTCCCTGTCAATATCAATAGACTTGTCTACCCAAGCTGTCTTTACTTCCCTACCTTTCCTATTTATTCTTCAACTTATTGTAATCGATTTCTACTTCCACCAAAACAACAACAACAAACATACTTTTGCTAGGGTCACAAATGAACTATATTATTACTAAATTTAATAAACATTTTCAATTTCCATTCTAAACAGTGCTAAACACAATTAGCTTCCTTGAAGCACCACCTTTTCTTGGCTTTATGATAGCAGTACAAGTCCCAGTTCTTACTTGCAGATAACAGAATTCCCTGGCTGGTTAAGCATAAAGAGGATTACTGGTAGTTCCTGAATCTCCTAGAAGCCTGGAGAGTCAGGCTGGGATGATTATCAAGACAATTGCACATAGCCAGGAGAAACGACAAACCACATCACGAGTCTAAGCTAGCAGAAAGTACTGCAGCACTGCCTCCCATCACTCAACTCCCATGACAACAGGGACTCAGAGCTAGAACTTCCACCACAGGCGACTCCACGGCACCAGGAACCTCTGCTACTGTTTGCCCGACGATCCCTTCTTCTACCCCTTCACTACTGTCTTACTTGTGCATCTTGCCACATGCCTCATGAGGGTGCATCGCCTTGGCAGAACCGATGTCACACACAGAATTCTAGCCACGATTCTGGCCATAGCAGCATAGGAAGATAATACATGGTGGAGGTATTGAAAGAGCCAATCTACAGTATCTGCCACACCACCGTATGTTTCTAGATTTCTCTTTTTTCCCCCCTTTGCAGCCTCCTCTATCTGCTACCTCCAACACATATTTTTAAGCTACGTACTTCTTTTGATTTCTATTGCTCCCATCATTTTTTACTTATATTACTGTAATAACTTCTGGCTAGTCTATTCACTTCCACTCTTAACTCCCAGGAGTCCAAATGTTATTAAGAGAATCAAATAAGAAAGATTTTGTAACTTAAATATACCATACAAAAAAATCATTGCTAATAAACTATTATTCCCAATTATAAATATTAAACTTTTAAACACATCATTTACGTAGGTAGATACCTCTCTGGCATGAATTAAAAGTGCCAGAAAGATCCTTAGTAGATATATGTATCCCAATGGCTAGGAATGATGTCAGAAATTTGATCATTAGGATTAAATCATATTTACATCATTAACCCAGCATTCCTGGTTAAACTATAAATATCCAAGGAAAGGAGTCTGTGTTTGCTGTGAAATCATAGAAAGCTGAAATCAAATTCCAACCCTGCCACTTGCTAGGTTCATCTGGGGAAAGATTTTAACCTCTCTGCAGTTCCACGTCTGGTCCTCATCTACAAAACAGGGATGAAAGGTTAGCTGAAAGGATCAAATGGAAATGCCTAGTAAAGTAACTGACACACAGTGAACAGGCAATGAACTGTAGCCCCTTCTGTCTGATAATCCCTTACTAAGAATTAGTTTGTGTACCTGATTAATATCCAGAGTGATGGTTAATGAAGAATGAAACATACATGTAGCAATCTGACATGGGCTCAGTGTGCAAAAGGGATCACAAACACACAGAAAAAGGAGGCACTAGAGGGCAAAGAATGGGGCTCTGCTCAGAGACAACAGCATGGGCCACCAGGAGCAGCGAGAAGCAGGTAAGGCCTCCAGAGGCCTGTGTGGGAAGTGGGCCTTAGGAAAATAGAAACAGTGATAAAGCCAGGAGGGGAGGATAAAACTCATATCATGCTATTAAAAGCTTCTGCCTGGAGTGAGCCCAGTAGGGTGCCACTAATGCCTCTGACCACTGTCCATATCCTCCTACTTCCTGTGCTCTAACCACGCTCAAGAAAGCATAGGAAACAGGAACCACAGGGGAAGGCGGGTGAGAGGCAGGAAGGGGAAGTGCTCGGAGATGGCACATCGTTCTTTGCCTTATGCTATGTCTCAGAGCTTGCTCCACAGCAGTAGCAATCTGCCTCACATCAATGGGATCCTACACTTGGGTCTCCTCCACAGAGACAGAGGACAGGCCCACAAACTGGATAACAGACCCTACAGATGTTTACTTTCTCGCCTGCTAACATCCTGCTTTCATCTTCAACTCAAGACATCAACCAAAAGACAACTCTACTCTGGCCATCGCCAAATCTACCTATGGCTCTGTACCACTGCAAATATGTAGAAAAAATTATTTTCCACCAATATTTCTCATACATTTGGCCTATGGAGTGACTTAATGCACAGTTTATTTATAACAGGAGCTTCTTTATTAATTTGTATATTCTGGGGTGGTGCCATTTCATTTAGTACTTTCAAAGATTTGGAATCTGTAGAAGGTGACAATTTTTAAGTAGTTTTACAGACTTCTTACACTAACATTCTCCTTACAAATACAACCATGTGGCCCTGACAGCCCTAGCGTAAGAAATGAGACTTGGCTGGCAGCCAAACAGTACTTATGACACGACCATACAGAGAGTGAGTTATTAATATGTGTTCGTGAATGTCAAAGGTCACACATTTGATTTTTTTAAAAAGTTAAAGTCTTTTGTTCATGTACTAGCTATCTGAAGAATATTCCACAAAAGAAAGGCAAAATATTCAGAAGCCACAATTTACTCTCTAGCTTCAAAAGGCAAATAAGTTGTTTACAGCCAGAAACATGTATATTCTTCCAGGAAAACAGCAGACAAGTGATAGACACTATATAAACACCTTCTGTATCTCTGTATAACACACAATTTTAAAGTATATGTTAATACATTAATTCTCAACTAAAACACCTCTTAATTTTCTTATTTAAAGATCATTTTCACGGAACTCTTTATAAAAGAGGTTGTGTAAAAGATTTCAAAGAAGATGAAAATTCTAAAGCTTGAATATTTATTCCAACCCACACATACGCCAGTTTCCTTTTTCCCAGAGATAATAAGGAATAAAGATATTTTAGTAGACCTTTGAAAAGAGTGTTTGCTTCAAAAGTAGTCATGCATTCAACAAATATTTTTACTAGGTATTGCAGGCACAAGGGATACCAGTGATATATACATACGTATGTGTGTATGTGTCACTGAAGGTCTCCACACTCATGGAGCTCGCAGTACAGTGGGAAGAAGAAGCATAAATAAAAGAATCACACAAACATAAGTAACATTACAACTTTAACAAGTGCTCTGATAGAGAGGCTAGGAGCACATAACAGAGGGGGAAAATCAGAGAGGTCCGAGAAGGCATCTCTGAGGAAGTGTCTTTGTCAGCTCAGGCTGCTGTAACAGAATACCATAGACTGGGCAGCTTACAAACAACAGAAATTTATTTCCCACGGTTCTGGAAGCTGGGAAGTCCAAGATCCAGGCACCAGCAGATTAGGTGTCTGGTGAGGGCTCACTCCCTGGTTCACAGACAGCCGTCTTCTCACTGTGTCCTCATAGGGCACAAAGAGAGCTAGCGAGCTCTCTGCCTATTCTTTTAAGGGCATAAATCCCATTCATGAGGGTTCTCCCCTCATGACCTAATCACCTTCCAAAGGTCCCACCTCCTAGTACAATCACACTGGAGATTAGGTTTCAACACATGAATTCTGGAAGGACACAAACATTCAGACTACAGCATGTCCCTACCACAACAACAACATGGGCAGAGCAGTTGGATTTATCACTCCATTTTGGGAGCCGGGAATCTGACTAGGTATTTAAAGATTTGAAGGCAGGAGTCAAAAGCTATTTTTCTCATATTACTTAATCATAGAGATTTTATATTTTCAAAATCTGCCTCCAAACTAAACATGCTATTAAAAATTTACGTGGAGACAACCAAAAGTCATAGTTTTAAAAATGTTTCTGAATGTGGAAACCTAGAATATTTCTTGACTTTGATTTCAAGGAAGTCTGAGTACTTGAGGTTATTTACCATGAAGAAATCTGAATGGAAGTTACAGAGGATCTATTCTATTCTATTTACTTATTATATATTTCTGCTCCCTCCTATAAATTTTTAGCCTCTCAAGACCATCAAAAACTACATAGAATCACTATTTAATTTAGCAACATACAGCTCATACAGCACTTTGGCCACACCCTTCCTTACTTTTGCACTGATTCTGACCCCAGAGAGGACCATGCAAACACTGAGTGGTCGATTGGGCCCTGTTCAGTGCCAAATCTAATGCGGGTAATTTCCTGCGCTTGCACTGATTTCCTCACACTGAAAGCTGACCTTTCTGATTAGAAGAGTCTTGGCTACATTTAGGAAGTTTCAGCATTTGATTAAAAGTAGTGCTGATTTGGCTTATGCTGTTTACCTTTCTCCCACTATTTGCCTGTCTTGAATCAGATCAAAAAGTCAGCACACTCCGGTACTCTGCATTCCTCTTTTAAGGATAGAAATACTCCACATGTCTAGATACAAACTTCTGTAATCATTATGAGAATCTGGAAGGTCTTTCAGTAATGACACAGGAATTATCAGTCTTAAAGACTGTGGACTTCACTCGTAGTATAATAAAACAGTAAGGAGTTATCCTCAGCACCATTAATTTTAGACTTGCTAATAAAGTACAATTTTGAAGCAAAAGAGACACACCTGAATACCCCAAAACAGAGAAAGAACACAAAATATCTGCAAAATTATAGCAATCTGAGTTCATTTTATTCAGGTGTTAATGGCAGAAGTGATGTAACAGTTCCCATATTAAAACACAGCTTGGTATCTGATGCTCCTAAGTCATCGTGTCTATTATCCTCAAGGGGCAGGGAAGTATATGTTTCAATTTCAAAACATTTAAATAAAAATTGTTAAAGTAATGGTTAGGTCCATAACCTATGCTATACCAAAAACTACCTGACATTATTAATTTCTTATGATACTAAATAAATAAAATAAAGAATGTATTTTGATTTTCTATACTGCTGAGTATCGTGTATAACATTCAAGACTTGGAAGGATGGACCACACAACCATCTTGGATTCCTATCCAGGAATGCTGCTCATGAATCATGCATGACTAAATCAGTTTTTTCATTTTGCAGAAGTTTGTATCCCCATCTAGGGAATCCAGGGCCATACTGACATCACTGATGTACTCAATTCATTGACTCATAACTTATATACCCTTTACTGACTTTATTTTTTTTTATTTATTTTTTTTTTTTGAGACAGAGTCTCACTCCCTTGCCTGGGCTAGAGTGAGTGCCGTGGCTTCAGCCTAGCTCACAGCAACCTCAAACTCCTGGGCTCAAGCAATCCTTCTGCCTCAGCCTCCCGAGTAGCTGGGACTACAGG